>PVKA01005756.1:0-88305 GCA_004027165.1 Ctenomys sociabilis
TAAGAATCATTTCTATGCTTTTTCTTTTCATCTCCTTTTTTTTGTTTACTTTTGTCAGAGATAGGTATTTCATTACCATTCAAATATGGTAGGTGCGTGAATTCAGCAAAATAATCCAATACAGTCCAGTAGCCGATAACAGTAGTAGGTTATACTTTTCTTTTTCAGGCAACATAATAGAGAATGTATTTAGGTTACCAATGTCCCTGAAAAGGATATTGCATAATATGTTTAAAAAGATGTGTCTCAATATAGTAACATCTTCTCCAGGCTTCATTTACTGAGGAATACCTGAAATATAATTAAGATTTTATAGAGGCAATAAAGGATTTTTTTTTTTTTTTTTTTTTTTTTTTTTTTTTTTTTTTTTTTTTTTTTTTTTGTATTTTAGGACAGGGCCTACAGGGTCTACAGCATCTCACTACTAGATCAGATTTGTAGTAATTTGCCTATTTACAGGCTCTCAAGAGCTGGGATTACAGGCATGGGCCACCACATCCAGTCTCAAGCTCACCCAGCAGGGAGGGACCTGCATGGCAGGCCCAGAGATCAAACCCTGGCCCCTGTGTCTGCCTAAGCAGGTGTTTTCATCTTCTGAGCTATTTTGGCTGGCCTTTAGGAAAATGTTATGAACAAGGAATAGAATACAAAGTAATGGTTTTGTTAAATGTTTGGGAAATTCAAAATATGCATGATACAAGCCCCAGCTATCATACTGAGAACAGAAATTACATCTCTACTGTCTGTCTGTCTATCTATCTATCTATCTATCTATCTATCTATCTATCTATCTATCTATCTATCTATCTGTCTATCATCTATCTATCTATCTATCTATCTATCTATCTATCATCTATCTATCATCTATCTATCTATTTATCTATCTGTCTATCATCTATCTATCTATCATCTATCTATCTATCATCTATCTACCTATTTATCTATCTATCATCTATCTATCTATCTATCATCTATTATCTATCTATCTATCTATCTATCTATCTATCTATCTATCTATCTATCTACATATTTATCTATCTATCTATCCGTCTATCATCTATCATGCAGGTTGTGGCATTTAGGGCTTAAGAACACAAATAATAAAATCAAAAGTGATCAACATTGGGGCTGGAGAGATGGATCCGAGGTGTGGGCACCCACCTGGGCTCAAGTTGGAGTGCAGCCTATGTAGTGCGGTGGCTCCGGAACCCGGGGCATGGTGGCGCATGCCTCCAACTTCAGCATTTGGGAGGTTGAGAAACAAGGATCCCTGTGAGTTGAGACCAGCCTCAGGGCTACAGAAGGTGAACCCGAGGCCAGCCTGAGCTGCACAGCGAGACCCTGTCTCAAATAAAGAATTAAACTGAAAAAAAAAAAAAAAAAGCGGAAGTCATAACTCAAATTGGAGGAACATCTGGTTAAAATATTTGCACTCTGTCACCAAATGGGCAATATTTAAATTCTGATTTTGCTACTTTCTTTCTGTATAACCTTAGGCAAGATTTTCAGCTTCATTATGTTTTAGCATTCTGTGTAAAACAATAATTGTACATATAACAGCAATCAAATCAGTAGATTCTAAATATGGGGATGGTGCTGTGCCAAATGGTCATGTGGCAAAATAAGGGCTGATAAATACTTGTTAGTTTCTTATAGATTCTTTGATTAATTGGAAAAAAATGCAAGAATAGAAACTAGTTCTTTTCCAATCTTTTATGCCTTGTAACATTGTGTACCTTGATTCTAGACACAATTATTCTCCTACATAGGTATATCTTCCAAGCAGAAAATCAGGTCTTAAAAATAGGAAAGAAAATATGGCATCTAATAGAAAACTTAGTTTTAAACTTCACTGTTTCACTTTATGCAAAATCTTAATATACTGAAAGCCTACCTCCGATTGCTCCAAGTGCACGGGAAATGACCTAGTTACTTGCTAAACGTTAACTAAAAGTATCAAGAAGTTGTTCCTTTGTCTAGTAAGAGACTATGGAAGTTTAGACACATCTGAGCTCTTAAATAATGTTTTTCAACTTTACTTTCTGCAGTCAAATCTGGGAGAAGTGAAATAGAGTTTATCAAATGTATTGAACTAGAATATGGACAACAGTCCAGCAAAACATAGCAAGAACAGGGCACAGGAGGCTTTCGTTTTGTACAGTTATGCTCCTCTTACAATTTAATATTTTCACTTATGCCTCATATTATTTCAAACCAGGTGTGTTCTCTAATTATCTTTTTTTCTATGGGGTATAGTTGGCTTTCTTTCTTTCTTTTGTTTTTCTTTCTTTCTTCTTTCTTCTTTCTTTCTTTCTTTCTTTCTTTCTTTCTTTCTTTCTTTCTTTCTTTCTTTCTTTCTTTCTTTCTTTCTTTCTTCTTTCTTTCTGTGCTGGGCATAGCACCCAAACTCCATTCATGCTAGACAGATCCTCTACCACTGAGCTACACTTCCGGACAAACGTTTCAGATTAGTATTTTTCACATCTGTAGTTGATAGAAACTATTTTTCTTTCCACTTATTTTAATGTGGGCCTTTGCTTTTCCACAGATATTATACCCATTTTTACATTAAAAGTATAACATTGAAGCATATGTTTATTCTACTAGCTAAAACTTATTAACATACTCATTAAGACCATTTATTTATGTTTACAAAATAATGATAATGAAACCAATTTTTAAAATTTCAGTATCTCAGCTAAGGATAGAAGCCAGAATTTGAAGCATTATTAGAAGAGTGGAGGGAGAAGTACACCTACTCCATGGAAGCAATACATTTTCCAGAAAGAATAGATTTAAACATTACTCATTTTAATGATGCGTAAGGGCAGTTTTTTGTGGTTAAAAATTAGCAATTTTAATCAGAGTGTTTGGCATGTGTTTGTGTAATAAAACAAAGCAATAATTAAAAATAGCTGAAGGATCTAGACATGGTCAAATTAACTCTCAGTGAAGCCGAAAGACAGTGCTGCTCGAGGAATTAGCAAATAAGGTTACACGTTTGTACACAGTTCAGTAGCAGTTCAATCATTACCCTTGGTAGCACACTCCAGGGAAGACTTTCTTCAGAGAGTTTGCTAGGAAAACTGAGGCACCACTTCGACATGCTGCACTGTGCTACTTCTGACTTACTCTTGCATATGACTTGCTGCGTTTATTTACTGCCCCTGTCTTCCTCTCACAGTCTGTGAGCTCATCAGGATGAATGGACCCTTGTTTATTTACTTGTCTGCTTATTCCCTAACCCACTCATTCAGATTCAGATTCTCCTGTAATTGTTCTGGGATTGAGCAGGTACTCTTGGGTTAAGGACAACATCATTCGGCCTGGTTCAACTGCATTATGTCCCACCAAGACCTTGTTTGACACTTGAAAGTGGCTATAAATACTTTGTGCTTGAAATCCACTATGTCTTACAAAGTAGAGCTCCAGGAGATTCACAGGGGGCCCTACCAAGTTGCTGTTATAGTGGATGGCATATTATTTATAAGCCTCATTGTCAAAGTGTCAGGAAAACAGTAAATCCTCAAACGTTTGCTGAGCTTTCCTTTGTCTTCTGGGCCAAATGCCACCTTGCATTGAAATGGAGGAAGCTGTAGAAGCCTGCCAATATTCTTGATATCTAGCATCTAGATTATGTATGCCGGCTTTCAACAGCTTTTGCAATTAGAGACCAAAGGAACTGGCCATATAATGAGCTGTAATTCTGCTTCACATTCTTGTCATATTTGTACTCACTATCAGACATTAAAATGTATATCAGCTTGCATTGACCATTTCTTTATCAAGCCTTTACATCATTCTCACTATGGATTCCATACAGGATGAACAGGATGTCTCCTCTGCTCACTTCTCCTACTGTCTCAGTACAAAGTGAGGCTTCCCCTCAAACTCTGGGTGCCGATGCTCAGCTTTTCAAATGTGCTAATGACTCAGCATGATAGCTCATAGTTCAACATCTGCCTCGCCCAGGGCCACAGTGGTAGTGAGACTCAGCTATCGTGGGACTGCAAGACCTCAGAGACCTTGTCTAGCCAATGTTCTTACTGGACAATAAGAGTCTGACGGACACACCTGAAGCCTTTGGACCAGTTTTAATTTGGGACTAGTAGAGTTTGCCATGCCTACTAAGTGCCCAAATGAAAACATCAAGTAGGCATTTATAAATGTAAGTATTTAAATACAGAAATGGATATATTGGGGGCATGAGCTAGAACACATGTGTCCCTGTGACAAATGGCATAGGAGAGATTGTACTGAAATCCACACGATCAAAACTGATTACAGGGGGAGTCATGCTGCTAGAAAAGGACAGAAGCTGATTCCTGAGTCCTTTCCCCACTTGGAAACTGGGAGATTAGGAATACTTGGGTGACAGGATTGAGGAGCACTCAGTGAACTCTGAGGAAAACCACAGGGTTATGTTGCATTCACAGCTGGGGACAGACACTCTGCAGAGAGCAAAGAATGATCAGCCTTACTAAGCCTACCATGAAGTCAGGTGAGTGTGCAGACAGAGCTAGTCCACCAACTGCGATGAGTGGATCGTTAGTGGCTTTCAAAGCATTCTAAATTTTAAGCTACATGTATGTGTGGACAATTGGTTTTCCACAGAAGGGGCTATGATCTCACAAATTGTTCAGATATTCTGAGTAAAAGGACTTCTGTGGGAATCTTTATAGCCAGCATGTAAACTGAGCAGGTGTTAGCTGTTACTTCTAAGGTATTTGTGTCAAGGAATAAACTCCATGTTTTAGTGAAAGCTTCATTAACATAGTATGCTATTATCTAGTCATGTCATAAATTACAACAACATAAAGAAATCTGTGTTTTATTTTACCCATAAATGCCTACAAAGGTAATTAACATTTTCTTGGAGGCTGTAGACTGCATTTTTTCACCTTGTAAAAATTTTATCTTTCATCTGATTGGTACATGAACTTTACCTTGTTGATATAGTAAATTTGTTGAATTATTTTACCTGACCTAAGGAATGCTTAGATACCTGGTAACTCCCTCCATCCGGGCATTCTGTGAAGATCTTTGTGGAAAAGACTAGCATCTGAATCTGTAGAGTGAGTAAAGAAGAGACCCTACTTGTATGCGTGAGAACATTATTCCATCCACTAGAATTGAACAGAACAAAAAGACAAAGAAAGGGGAAACTCTGATGATTCATTTGAGCTGTACTGCCCGGCATCTCCTGCTCTGGGACTCAGTCTGGTGCAGGCCTGATCAACCCACCTCTCCTCAGGACTGCGTGCTTGTATCAAGGCGCACCACTGTCGTTCCTAGTTGGCAAACAGCAAAGCTCCTGGGTCATGGCAGCACTGGGACTTGGTGTTGCATGGATGAAATCCTACAATAAATCCTTTATACAGGCAAAGACCAATCTTGTTGATTTTATTTCTGTGATAATTATAATACAGTTTCTGAGAGTTTATTTATACTCAGCATTCTCTAGACAATTGAAATACATACACATTTTTTTTTTTTTTTTTTGTCTTTTTGAGACAGGGTCTCACTATGCAGTTCAGGCTGGCCTTAAGCTCACTTCATAGCTCAGGCTGGTCTCGAACTCACAACAATCCTCCTGCCTCAGCCTCCCGAGTGCTGGGATTACAGGCCTGTGCCACCATGCCCGGCTTACATACACATTTCTAATGTTAGATTCAATTATACAAACCTCACTGATGGATGAAAATTTAAGGGCATTATTAAATCCAATTTAAATGCGTATTTAAAAAATATATATAGTGTATTTACCACTATCAAATAGCTGAAATATTATGTAAGAGGTATAGAAATTTATGCAATTTCAAATTTCAGAAAAAAATCAGGTTTGAAATTTAATTTTAAATTAAATTCATATCAGACCTCCAGTTTGTCAATAGTTATGTTTATTGAATAATATTTTAATAATAGAATCAATAAATTTGTTTTTTAATTTCCTTTGGAAGACTTGGATATAATTGGAGAAGGGAGTTGCTTTCAAATTTTAAATTATTATTACTATTATTATTATTGTTTTTTTTTTTTTTTTGTATTTTAGTACAGGGTCTACAGGGTCTCACTACATAGATCAGACTCATAGTGATCTGTCTGTGTTCAGTCTCCCAAGTGCTGGGATTATAGGCAAGTGCCACCACAGCCAGTGTCAATTGCAATGTTAGTGTGCCCTGTCCCCTGAGAGGGTGAGGGGATGGCAGACAGGGCATCAAACCCCAGCTGCGGCATCTGCCTAAGCACTTTAATCCGCTGAGCTATTTGGTTGGCCCTAAAATTTTATACAGGCTAAATATTTGCTACTGCAACTAATGCTAAGGTATTCTTTATTTTTAATGTAGATATTTATCATTGCTATTTTATCTAGGCGATTCATGAAACTGTGAGGCATAGGAAACATATGTATTTGTGTATGTATTTTTTTATCTAATATAATTCTTATACAAGACCAAATTATGGACATTTTTGTTGGCAATGGACATTGAATGTTGGACATTCAAGTTGGCAATGGTCTCAAGTTCCTTAAATAAGAAACTAATGCAAAAAGGAGAGGACATGTTATGGGGCTCCACCCAGGGCTGCTGCTGATTAATTTCAAAAGATTTCCTCTGCAGATTTTCCACTGCTTTAGCAGTAGCTGCGAAGCACTTGGGATGAGACACCACTTCCTTTATTTACAGGAAATGTTGCTAAGTTGGGGCATTAATACTTACCAGGACATTTTGCTTCTGAAAGGTAGAGAAAGCAAAACAGAAAAGTCTTCTGGCAGATGCTTTGATTTGATTGGCCTAATTTTATTTTATTATTTTAAAAAAATTATTTATTTGTTTGGTACAGGGTCTCGCTGTGCAGTTCAGACTTGTAGTGATCATCCTGTCTCAGCCTCCCCTGAGCTGAGATTATAGGCATGAACCACCTCTGGGTTTCCATGGCTTTCTGTGCATGGGCCGGCATGGAAGGTGGAATTTGGGATCGAACGCTGGTCCTTGAGCTTGTCAAGCAGATGTTAGAACACTGAGCTATTGCCCCAGCCTAATTTTATTTTATTTATTTTGTACAGGGTGTCACTACACAGCTCAGATTCATAGTGATTCTCTTATTTTCAGCCTCTGTAGGGCTGGGAATGTAGGCAGGTGCCACCACATCCGGACTCCCTAATTTTATTATAAATGGTATTGTTAATAATACATTTAACAAATCATCACAGAATATAATGAAAAATATTAAGTTCTGGTTTTCTGTGGGTAAAGACAACGGCTCAGTCGGGGTGGCCTTGTTTTCAGGTGTATCTGAAGAGTGCCAGGAGGTGTCACTCAGAGAACAGAAGTGACATAACAACAAGGAAAGGAAGATTTCTTCCCTTTCAAAAATTTCCCCACTTACCTTACACATACATTGGAACATTTTATTGCTTAAGAAGGAATTTCTAAACAGCCTGCAAACTCCACGTCTGTTTTTTTATTGTGCTGTACATATGGTCTTCCACTGTATGATAGTATTTATTTCACCTTCCATTGCCTAGGAAGTCATTTGGTCTTAATTTTTTTTTTAAACAGAATTATTAGCCACAAATAATAAATTGAGAATATAAGACTTTTTTCTTATAAAACTTTAATGAAATAAGGATGACATTTTCAGTAGAAATGCATCTTATATTTTTATTTTTATTGCAATAGGAATTGACACTCATCTTCACTAGAATTATTAAAAATGTATACACAATGACAAAAGAAGATACTTATAGTTAGGTGGTTATTTCTATCCATCATCTGTTAAAAACTAGATAAAGAGTTCATTCTAAGCAATGAAAAAATTGAATTTGATTTATAAATTATAAAGTCAGATTTTCTTGTATATGACTGAAAAACCATATAAAATATGCATAAAGAAAAGCAAAGAGTATAATAAATATCTGAAGGTAAAATGAAATAACTTACTGGGAAGATTATCAACTGTTCTGAAAAATAGAATTTTAACCTCTCTTCTAATGTGGTATAACACAGAAAAGACTATAACAAAAAAGTTGTGAAATCATTAAGATAAGGAATATTCTTACATAACTGAAGAAACAATGGAAACTTTTTAGCCATGAACATCATGAGTTTGGCTGAAGATGAGTTATCTGGTGATAAATATTTGTAAATCACCAAAATATCATTATTGTCAGCCTGCAGAGATAGCACACACATATGGTAAGGATGAACATAAAGTGCTCCAGGCTTAGATTCACATAGAACATTAATTTTTTTCTGCAAAATAAGGAAATTTTTAACTCAAGATTCTTAGAGAGACAAGACAAAATTAAAAGCAATGAATGAAATGGAAAAAGACAGAGGATATTAAGGGAAAGAAAAATTACACATAGCGAGTGAGAGAAATAAAATAAGAAAGAAGACAAGATGGAAGAGTAGTGTGCACAAGGATTTCAAGCAAAAGATTGAATAGGGGACCAGAAATTAGGAGGAAAATCTGAGTAGTTTTAAAAATGAGCTGGTACTGTTGTTTGGGCTTTACACTTCGGAAAGTGATCTGTCTCTGCAGGCCTCATTGGGTAGAACTGCTCATAACAATACAGGGAGCAAGGAGGAAATGTAGCTCCTCTAAGACTTGCCACATCTGAGAGCTTGAGCTAAGCATCTCAAAGGCATTGTGGCCTGGAACACTTGCCGGAGCTGCGTAAGACCTTGCAGATGAACAACCTAATGCTCATGGCAATTAGAAACTTACTTTTGGCCCCTTGACTAGTGAGGGTTTATGGAGTCAGACTCTGCATGCTCAGTTTTCATCTTCAAGGCCCAGGCTATTATTGGCTTTGCTTTACTCTCTATCCAAGTCTCCCATGGGCAAGTTCCATTCTAAAGGAAATAATAGCTGTAGCCCACTGGGTGTGTATTATAGTATATATTTATTTAATTTTGAGATGCTGCAGTACTACTCAGGCTTCTAGCTGCTGCTTAGAACAGAACTACAAATCATAGCCAAATATTTCCATACTTCCTTCAAAATATTCCAGAGTTGATACCACAAAGAGCAGCTGTCAGTGAAGGTGGAGAGCGAAAGTGAGGTCTCTAACTTGGGAAAATGAAAGAAGGAAGATAAAAGCTTAGAATAAAGGAAAGAGAAACAGAAAAAAAAAAAAAACAGAAGAAAAGCCTCAATCAAAAACTCAGAGACACTGGAGATTATTCAAATATTAATTATGCATATTGTCTTGACTAGAAGGGCCTTGTATACCTGAAGCCTGAAATCAAAGATGTATACTTACAGGATATGGAGAATATTTCTGAAATAATTCGATTCAGTTAACACCACTGCATGTGCAAGTTAATCATCCTTCTAACATTTGCATGTATTACCCAGCTTTATGTAAACCGACCCTGTGAACCATACGGTATGGTTATTTCCAGTTGCCAGATGAGGAAACTGACTTTTGACTTTCAAAAAGTTAAACAGCAATCCCAAGTATTAGAACCCTAAATGGCAAAGCTAGGAGGTGAAATCAAGGGATTGTCTTCAGAATCCATGGTGTAAATAATCTCTATAAAATGTATGATTGTAAATACTAGTTAATGCTATCAAATTTCTTTACTCTTTCGCTGAACCATAATAGCTGTGTGTAGGGCTAGAACAATTCTCAAATTCTGTCTCCACAAACTTCACTTGCAGATGCCTGTGGTTTGGATATGGCTTCAGCTCCTCTGCCAGTGGCTTATGGGTTGGCGGCTTGGCTCTCAGCGTGGTGGTATGAGAGGTGGCAGGACCTTCGGAGGTGAGGCCCAGTGAGAAATCGTCAGGTCAGCTGGGGGATGGACTTGCAAGAGCCTGGAACTCTGACCTCCACAGCTGCCTGTCTGGTGCTGAGCTTGCTCCTTATCACACTCCATCCACTGGCTCCATGTCACCCTCTGCCATTTGGGTCTCAACCAGAGGCTGAACCAAGGAAGACACCTAGTCTTGAGATTTCAGCTTCCAAATTCTGACCCTGAGCTAAATGAAATTTTTCCCTTATAAGGTATCTCGACTCAGGTAATTCGCTACAATAACAAAGAACAGAGTAATACATGGGTCTTCCAGATCCTAAGTTGTGGCTCAGACTGAGACTCCTGTTAAGATGACAGCGCACCTGAGCACAGGGTCAGCACTGCCAGCAGCCATGGCTTACAGTTCTGCTTGGAGTGAGACTGAGATGCTAGGAAATGAGGAGATGGGAAGGAAGAGCATGAGTGTCAAGGTGGAGTTTGAACGTGCGATTGATGATGCAGGGATCTTTAGAAATGGAGTTTCCTAGCTGACTGCTATACTGAACCAACTTTCTTTAAAAATGAGGCTGTACTTGAGGATACCTTCAGCTTGCTCATGGCCTTATCACTTTCTTGTTGCTAATTTCTGACACCTGAGTCATAAGGAGAGGGTTCTTTTGGTTCACAATTTCAGAACTCCTCGTTCTTGCATGGTGTGCAGGCCCTGACAGAGGAAAGTTGCCTATACCACCCTGAGAGGGAGCAGAAAGAGAAAAGAGGGGACAGGGAGAGAAGCCCTGCCTCAGCACACCCGCCGTGACCCGCCTCTTCTAATTAGGCCTCACCCCCTGACAGGAAGTCAGCTCAGAGGCTCCATAATGAAATCACCTCCTAAGAGCCCACCCCTGAGCCCTTGAGGCTCTTGGGAAACACCTCAGATCTACACCACAGACTCACATAGTAAGTTAGTCATGGAAACTTGTGGCTCCTGCCCAGGCCTTTGTTCTGCTCCTTCAGCGTGGCACTTCTGAGGTGTCTGCTTTTGTGGATGGATCAGTCCAGGAGGAAGATGAATCATGCCTACTATTTAACAGGGCACTGAGAGTCTTGCCTCTTAATCTTTATTAAAACACATTCCTTATTTAGAAAAATGACATAACAAATGAAAAGCAAGGGCTTGTTGCTAGTTAAGGTTCTCTGGAAGAACTGAACTAGTGAGATGGGTGTGTGTGCAGAATGAGATGAGGTGTTGAAAAGGGACAGGCTCATGTAGTAGTTGTGTAGGCCGAGTCCCACAAGGTGCAGCTGGCAAGCTTGTCACCACCGTGGCTGAATAATTCTTCCAGGCTGAGAACACGGGCCAGGGAGCCAGAGAACTGGTGGCATGCATTGCAGCACGAAAGCTCCAGGTTCAGGACGGAAGCTGAGCCCACATTTTATTTGAACCTAAGTGCCTGGAGAGCTTTCTCTTACTCACCGGGGGGTTTAACATTTTCTTTCATCTTCTTTCCTTTACCCATTTAGATGATGTCCATCTACATCAGTGAGTGCAATGTTCTTTTTTCATTTTATTTTTCTTTTTAATTTTTTAAAATAATTTTATTGAGAAACAAATAGCAATGAGACCGATTAGTAGGACAGTTGCAATGATTATACATTGCATATTGTTTTCTTCTTACTGGTTATTCATAGTACAAATGCAGACATGATATCCTGTCCGCAAACTCTATTAGAACAAATCTTTGTATTAATCTCATCCAAGAGCCCCTTCCCAAATGCACTGGGAAGAATATTTGATGACAAATCTGGGCTTTTGTACCTCAGGCAAGTTGATATATAAAATCATTCTTCATGGGCTTTGGAAACTTGAGTCAATATGTCAGAAGCAGTTTATATAAAAATACGTTGGTTCTGTAGTCTTGTGTAGGTCTTGAATGAATAGTGTTATAGATCAACAAACTACACTTAGTCCAATACCATGAACTATTTTTCAGATGTTCAAGAGGTAATGCTAAGCCTTCACCTGCTCTATGATCACAGACAGTGTGTTTTTAAATTACCACTGTTCTTTGGGAAGAAACAAACATAAAACATGATTTTACCAATTAAAAAATCTTGAGCAATAAAATAATTATTCATGAAACAACAGTAACATAACACAATAATAATAAAAGAGGAAGTGAATCAGACAGTTCTGATTTCAAGTCTTAGCTCTTTCTTTGATCCTGGGCAAGTTAATCTGTTGGTGGCTAGGATATAAAATCTGACATTTGCTATCCAAGAGGAAGAGATTTGCTGTCACTTATGTTTGCAGAGGTAACGACATTTGTATGGTTCTAGCCTATGATCAGCTGTCTCCAGGGAGGAAACATCATGTGGGGGCCTGGGACAGTGAAAGTGCTCAGCTCATGGCCTCTGGGAACCAGAGGGGAGGGAAGAACATTAGAGGGGAAGAGGCCAGAGACTGCGCATGGTCCTGGAGGTTCTGGCCCACAACCCACCCTGACACAACCAGAAGTGTCCTTTACTAATCTCCTATGTGATTTTCAAGCCCATTGAATTGATAATCAATGTTGTGTCACAATTACTGAAGTTGAAAGCTAATTTCTGCCTCAGAAGTTATGGTAAGAAATAGTAGCTTCTTGTCACGCTATTGATCGTAACAACCCATAAGAAGGTTCTTAAGTCAGTGCTTGTTACATAATAATACAAAGGTAGGTACAAGACTCATTCCTGTTATTAGTTCAAATTTGTTAACATACATTGTTAATTTAATACTTAGCACTTATAGAAGAATGTGCTGCTTTTTAATATGTATCCCATAATAAAATAAAGTCTTGATTTAAGTCCTCAGACAACATATACAAAAGAAAACATAAGATATCTATGAGTATTAATAATGCTTTACGATAAGACAATTAGCTATTTTATCACCATCTTTTCAATAAAATCTCTTGTTAATCTGTATTTGAAATTTAACAAAGTTATAGTTTTTGTAGTTTATCTTTGTCATTAGAAATTTATTTCTGCTCTTACTACTTTAGGGGAAATTCACAATGAATGAAAACATGGAACAGGCAGACTTTGTGTTTGCCATAATTTAACCATGTCTATTGCTGTTCAAGTATTCTGAGTATGAAAATAGTCAGTTTGTTGAAGAAGACATTGTGATATTTATCTCCTTAAAAAATTATTATCTCACAGATAATAATTTAATTTTTTTGCTATTAAAAATAAGCTTGTGTTCTTCTATGAAATTTAGCAAAGTTAAGAGAATATTTCTGGGCAGAGCAAATAACTCAGCAGACTAAAGCACCTGCAAACAGGAGAAGGAGCCAGGGGTTCAATCTCCGGGCCTGCCAGGCCATTCCCACCCCTGGTGAGTGCTGAGATGGCAATCGAGACTGGGCGTGGTGGCACACCCCCATCATCCCAGCACTTGGGAGGCTATAAACAAGCGGATCACTAAAGTCCAGTCTAGTATTGAGACCCTGAACTCTCTGTAGACCCTTTTCCAAAAAAAGAATTTAAAAAAGAGAACATGCCACCTGCTGATAAGAACTGATTTATTTTGTGTCCTTAAGATTTTCTAACTCAGTACTGAAGCACAGCAAAAATGCCTAGGACCTTAGGAACATTTGGCAGTATTATTTACTTATAATTGACATCCTACTATTTAAAAGAATCCTAAGAAACATCCAAACTGTATGATTTGTCAATTTCTCACTTGAGGCTTAACAAAAGGCATTGCGAACCATCCTTCAGGAATAGCCCCGAGTGAAATGTACTGGGAAATCCAGTCAAATGCTGGCTATAGGGGAAGGGAAGACAGATACTTCCAAAGTCTGTCACCCTGGAGCTGTACCTGACATGAGCACTACTAAAATAAAGAACAATTATAATGAGGATGATATAGTATCCACGACATAATAAACAAAATACACTGTGACATCTACAGTTAGGTTACTAATAGGGCGATGATATTAAGGCCAAAATAAAAAGATAATAATGAGAAAACTTCTGGGGGCAGGACAGAAGCAGTGTGTCTGAGTGCTCACAGGTAGAAATGGACTAATGAATTCAAAGGGTCACAGAATTTTTTCTTATTTAATATGAAGTGAGAAAGTGATTACTACTACATTTTTGGTAAGAAATATAAAATTAAATGAGTGAGAACAATTTGTCTTAACCACCATTCAAAGAGAAATTGAAATTTTCTAGGCTATTAAAGTGAAAGAATGAAATGCTTCCAACTTGTTCAAGGGGAAAAAACTACACAAAATACATTCTGTAGTGTACATAAAATATGATGATTATTGGGTATGGTAGAGCACCTTTGTAATCCCAGTGCTGGGGAAGCTCAGACATAGCGTCTGAGGTGCATAGTAAGAGCCTTTACCAAATAAATAAATAAATAGGAAAATAGCTCAGTGGATTAAAGTGCCTGCAAGCAGGCACAAGGGCCAGGGGTTCAATGCCTGGGCTTACAGTGCCAGCCCCGCCCCTGCTCCCAAGGTGCTTTGAGACGGCCATTTGAGACTGGGAGTGGTGGCATGCACCTGTAATCCCAGCTCTTGGGAGGCTTTGAACAGGCAAATCACTATAAGTCCAATCTAGTAGTGAGCCCCTGAACACCCTATAGACCCATCCCTAAAAATGAAAAATAAAAAAATAAAAGAAAGATTAAAAAATGAAAATAGGATGGTTAGAACTATTGTGGTGAATAATTAGACACTCACATGCATTGTGAACAAGTGGATGTGTTTATTTCTCACAAAAGGTAGCAATCATTAGGATCAAAACAGACAGTTGTAGTTTGGTCATAGGTCTGGCTAGCTGAGGGTAGCACCAAGGATGCCTACTGTCCACTGCATTTCCTTCGTCAGAATGGTGTCCCTTGGGGGACAAAAAAGGCACTTAGAGAATGAGAGGGGAACTTGAATTTTTGCATAGACCAAAAAGAAAACAAACAAAGGCCACCATATTACTCTGTAGATAGCAGTTGTCCAATTTGTATACTTTATAAACTTCAAAAGTTACTATTTTTTGTGGCCCAGGTAACACACTACACTTACAGCTCCTTTTTGTAAAATTACACGTAGACCATTGCATTGGAATATTATGGAGAAAATGAGCATTTGACACCATATTTAAAAGTGAAACGAGAATGATCCATGGGGTAAATAAGCAGTGGGGTAAATAGGGCCCACGGGACCTAAATTTCTACTGTGTCCCAGGGATCAGTCAGGAAAGTGGGGTAGAAGGAGGGAGTCCAAGGTTTTCCTGGAAGGAAATAGGAGGTCGAATGGATCATGGTTCTTGGAGTTGAGAGTTCATGCAGCAACAGCATAGAAATACTGATCTGAGACAAAAGCCTAATGTCCCAAGAAAGCAAGGAGCAATATACAGAGCCCAGGGAGAGCTGCTGTCTCGCACTAGTAAATTCCCGGAAAGCTGGAATTCAAGGCTGCAGATAACAGCTTCTTCTGGTGCCCTGTTCTTTGGTCCCTTGCTTGGGATGTTATCAGCTAGCATTTGTGTGGACCTAGTGTTAGGCAAATAGTGGAAGTCAGTAGAGATAGCAGTTTGTGTTCACTTAAGTAATAATGCACATTCCTTAGCCTGCCTTTACCCCTCAATAAATGTGAGATGCTTCTGAGGCTCTGAGCTCACTTGCAGAGAGACTAATCTCAGTGAGACCTCTGAAGCTATATTCATCAGGTCTTCTCATCGTTTCTTTTGGCACCGACCCATAACTTACAACAAACAATGTGACGCAAAGCTGGAATGGCTACATAGGCAGTGTTTGGGCTAAATATTTAAAAGAAATACTCTCAGACAAATGAAGGGCCATTGTGGGTTTTCAAGCAGAGGCTGGGTGATAACAACAGAATCAAACCTGTAAAAGAATGTCCGGGTTCCTGAGTAAAGTAAGGACGTCCAGAGGGCACATGTGTGTTGTGTCTGGGAATCTCAGTGACACGTGGGTGGGTCCTATCTAGGATGCTGCAGGTGCATGGGATGCAGAAGGCCAGGCTTATTAAGTCAAGTAAATGCTAAATAGAAACAGTGGGAGCTAGCGACATGGGACGTGGGTCCTCTAGTCTTCACAAATCTACAGTGTAGAGGAGTATCCACGTGTTTGGTCATGCTTCTGTAGGACAGAAGCATGATGTGCCTGAAGTCTCCGTTTACATATCAGGCTGGAATGGAATCATGAGTTTTTGTCTGTAGGGTCTGGGTGAAAAATCACCCTGAAAGCTCATTTATGGTTTTGGCAAAGCAACGTTCCTCGCAGCTAGTTGCAAATCTGAGGATCCCATCCTCTTGCCTTCTTTCTGCCTGTAGCAGGAGGCTGCTGCCTGGAAGCAGAGTGCTTATACTGTCTATGTGACCCCATGTACCTTCCCTCTTGCACCTCTGACAGGGAGAATCTGTTTCCTTGCAGCATTCACCTGTATATATTTAGCCCAGGGATATTTCTTCTTACTTGATGTCAAATATGTCATGTGCATTCAGACTGTATTCACCGTCTTTCCCCCACAGTAGGGAAAAGAGGTTTTAGAAAGGACCAGAGTATTGCAGACCTTTTAGGATGCCATCTGCCACAGGAGATTTAGAGTGGGTCAAGGATGCCATACAGTTGTTTTCCGTAGCTTACGGGGTAGAGGCATTTCCATTGACAGCATGATGCTCTTGAGTTTGAAAATTCTCATCTAAAGAATCACCCAAGTGGTGATATTGCTTTAAGTTATGAGTCCTGTAATCAGAGTCATTTTTTTGCACGTAAATAAAATGTTATTGGAACACATTCAGATCAGTGGTTATTTACTGTCTGCTTTGCCTATAAACTTTTTTTTTGTATTGGGGATCAGACTCAGGACCTTGTGCTTGTCAGGCTGGTATGAAAGCCACTGAGCTATCTCTCTGGCCCAGAATCCTTAGAATGCTAATGTGTGTGTGAATATTCATGCCTATAACCAGTTTATAAACACATCTGACCAAAGAAATTTGTATGAAATACAAAGGACCAGTGTTGCATAAGAAAACTAGCCCTAAGGTACAATTTAAATGAGAATGTAAAAAAAAAAAATAAATAAATAAATAAATAAATGAGAATGTAAAGAAAGTCATCAGTTAGAAAAGATTCCAGGTTATTTTGTTATCTGTGAAGGAAATGAAATAGAGATACTGTGTAATTTTACTTGAAGTTTTCAGGAATAGTGTATTATTTAGTAGAAAGTCTTAGAAGTGAGCATGTCCTCATGGAGCTTCTTGCCTGTTTCAGTATTTTGCATCATTAAAGATAATGTGCTTCCAGAGTCTATTATTATGCAGTAAATTTACAAATAAGATTACCAAATACAGGGAAATTTTCTGGGATTATCTATGAAAATTGATTATAGTTTTTCTTTATGAGACTGTTATTTTGCTGTTACCGCATTTTGTAAATTTTGGCTTATGAAGATATGATGAAATGACAACAAGAAAGTGACCTAAAAAGTGAGTTGTATTAATGTTTGAGAAATGCGTTATATGGAATGAAACATGGTAAGAAGAAATGAGAACTCTAGGATCTGTCTTATCCTCTTCAAACTAGTAAATTTCTTACAGAACAAAAGGTAGAGCATATGGAGAGAGTATCCCAGTAGCAGCAGAGCAACAGCTGCTGCGGGTGGGTAAGCCAGAGTCATCCACAGCGTGGCTTCACGTGAACCTAAATAAGACAGTGGCCTTTGGGAGCGGGAGTGTGTACACCTGAAGGCACTGCACTGGGGAACAAGACAAAGCCTACTTGCTAAAGAAAATAAAACCATTGCTGGAATAAAAAAATAACTCAAATCAACTTGTGTTCAGTAAATGCAAGTTCAATGAATATTTCCTGTGCAATTTTCTATTTTAATGCCATGAGTATTCAAAGTGACTATCATGTCTATACACAACTCATTTTTTCTATTGTCACAAACCCAAGGAAGCAAGCACTGTAGACAAAAACACATCTAATCTGTAGCTGAGTGCTTTCTGAGAAGCCAAAGAGTTGAGATGCAGTGACATTTTCAAAGTTTTGAATGAGACAAGAACACTTCTGATAGAAAACTGGGGAAAGAACAGAGTTTGCAACATTGTTTTTTGCAGTTCTAGCATTCTCAGAATGATCACTCTGTTTCACTAGTAAATTATTTTTAGATTAAGTAGGTCTCATTCTGAAGGCTCCTTGCCTGCCTGCCTGCCTCACACTGCTGCCCTCTCCCAGGGAGGCCAAGGGCTTGGTTCCATTTGATTGCACAAAATGTGGAATCAGCCGCCACAAGCCCTGGTGGGGTCTTGGACTTCTATGCTGAGGCGTCTCCTCTTGTGCTTAATTTGGATTGGTGATTCTGCTCTTAATAAGTTGTGACTCACAGGGAGGACTGAAACTGAAGCGCTCTCACGCTAATAGTTCAAGCATCCTTATTGTTATTAACAGTGATCTAAGCAAGGAAAAATACACGTTAAGAAGAGGAAACTAATCCAAGGATTTGAAGAACAGCAAGTTGCATTGAATTATGGAGGTGCACTGTGGCCAGGTCTTTACCCAGTAGCCAGAAGAGATGTTGCAAGGTATTAACATTTTTATAGGTACACAAAGAAGGTACTGGGTCAAGCTTGGCTACTTCTCTCAACAGGCAGTGGGAGAGTAAGAGGACCGTGGCCTTCAAGTCCTGCGTTTCAGCTCTGGGCTTCCCATTACACACCATGGGCCCTACGCAGCATTCTAAGTCTCTTTGGGCTGTGCGTCTTTCTATTTCAAATGGAGCTCACAGGGTTTTTATGGGACAATAAAAGTGTATGAGGAAGAAATAGACAAGAGGGCTGTATAAGTGATGTACAATAATAATTATTAGAAAATGATCATTTGTTCTACAGGCTTTGTTTTATATCCTTCACACCTCTTTGGTGATCAAATACATCTTACACCATTTTTAGTTTGATAATACTCCAATCGTCTGTAATGGAGTTCTCTTCTGAGATTCAGGCCCTGACTTCTAATCTACACATTTTCATTTCTTTTTCTTTTTTTTTGCTTCTTTGCTTTCCTTCCAGGACCAAAACAAACAAACAAATGAAACAATAATAATAATAATAACAATAATAATGATCCATTTTTGGGTTTTTGATTTGGTTTGGTTTTGAATATATATATATATATATATATATATATATATATATATATATATATATATAACACAATGGTCCTTTGCTCATTCTCTTTACTACATTATTGTATGTAAGGTTTTCTAGAAAATTCCTTTGAATATCCTTCTCAGGGAAGCAGGACTGAACTCTTCACTTTTCTGTGCTGATTGGCTTAATCTTGTTATGCTTTTTCTTTCATGCTAAGAAACTCCCTGTTTCCTTAATCCACTGTGTGTAGCCTGTCATTGTGGAAAATCTCAAGAGTTGTGTGTGTGTGTGTGTGTGTGTGTGTGTGTGTGTGCATGTGTGTGCATGGACAAAATTTCTTACAAACTCTTCTTTCATCTAGACTTAGAATCATTAAGTAATAGGTGAGAGACATACTTGCTACTTTCTCAGCAGGAGAGAAAAACTGCCTAAAAGTATAGCTAATTTGTGGGAAGCACAGCCCAGACTCTGGGCCAGGGATTGCACAGGACTGTCCTTTGGGCTCCTTATCATGGACACCTGCAGCTGGCCCCTTCATTACCTTTTTGCTTATGGCATTATGAGTTGTGTTTCCTGTTACTTGGAAGTGAGAGATTCCTGGCCCAGTAATTCCATCTCCATCTTTTCCATTTCCAATTCAGATTTTCACCATTTCCCTCCTGGATGGCTACCAACATTGCTTCTTCGTTGGTTTTCTCCTACGTAAATGGTTCTTCATGGTCTGTCTTCCATACTCTCTCAAAATGACACATGTAACATCCAAATTTGCCCCTGTCAAAGCTCTGTTTAAGACATCTTTCCTGGCAGCAGTGTAATGACTAGAAAGTTAGTGTTATTTGTGGAGTTTTTCAAAACCAAAGCCCACCTATCTCTAGGCCATAATTCATCTTTCCTTTTCTCTCAACATCTGGGTTTAGCAATCTGGAGCCACTAGTATATTTCATTTGTCCTCTTTGGTGTTTCAGTGTTCCCATTTTACTCAAATGTTCTTCTTCCCAGAAGACCCTTCTTTCACTTTTCTTGTTTGGAAATCTAATCCCTGCCATTCAGTCTACTCCTGAGGGTCCAATCACATTTATGAACATACTTCTGGGTCACTTCATATTCACTCTTTGTGCTTTCAGGGTCTGATACTTGTTTTTAACATTATATTAATCATATTAAATCAAAAACATGAGCTCATTTCTAATTAACATCCTTCCCTTCACTACCAGCCAACACACACATGTGTCAATGTTTTACTTTTGTCTGAATTCCTAACACCCTAACAACTTCCTTCAAATAATGCCCAAGACATGTTTATTGAACAAACAAAGGTATAACAGAAATGCAATAGTTCATCTGTTGACTCTTCATTAAGGAGTGTTCATGGTACCAAAGAATATGGAAATATATTTTTCAAAAAGAGTCATAATAATAACACAGATTTCCATAAAACTATATATTATCAAACTAATTCTCTGTCATGTCTAGAAGTAGATGTGCATGTTGCTTTCTCTTTTCTCAAGCACTTCAGAAAACATGATACTTAATTCTGAAGAAAAGAATTAAATATGCTGGGCCAAGTCGATAGAGATTGAATTTGTATGTTGAGTTATGAACCAAGTTCACATTAATCTTCCATTGCAGAGGAATCTCTCTTCAATTTCATTTAAGTCAAATGGACACTTCTGCTTTTAGTTGAGCTAATATATTACATTAAAATTTCCTAACTTCATTACTGCTTACTGTCAGGCTAATGACTGCAGTATATTTCAATTTTATTAAAATAGAAGCTACAGGAGTCTTTTCTAAATTTTTATTTGATAATTTATACTTCTTTCCACATGGTAGAGGAATCTTTTTTCCTCTTTGCTCCAGTAGGGACTTTATTTTCTCATCGGTACTTCATACTTTGTCTGAGTATTCGCAGCACAAGCCCTGAGAACAGAGCTCCCTGGAAGCCGACCCTGTTCTGTTCCCACCTTGTTCCTTACCTCAGCACCATTTCAGAATGTGCTGCATCAGGGACGGGGGTCAGAGGTCTGGGTACATTTCTGGGTAATAGGAAAGATCAGGAAACAGGTGGCCTTCCCTTGGCCAGCCTTTCACTTGGTGTCACAGCACACTGTGCTCGCTGGTCTTAGAGTGTCTCTCACACTGCATTATTTCTCTGCATTGGGATTATGAGAGGATCAGAGGTAGATGACTGAAACTTTTGAACTGAACTTGAAGCATTATTTTTCCCCAGCTCTTTTCTTCTCTCTTATTGGCTCACTCAAGACGGTATAGATTCCAATTTTAGCAAAATCAAGCTTCTTCCACATGTGCCCACCTGCATTTGCCTTCCTTTCTCTTCTGCCTACCCTGTTCCAGAGCAACCAAAGCTTAGAGTGCTTTCTTATAGAATTAAGCCTCTATAATCCCTGTTACCCCAAGCAAGTACATGGGACAAAGCCTGCACCCCAGGAGCTCCCAGGCACCACTACAATCACAATAATCACTTGCTTTTTTAAACTTATTCAGTATTAGAAGGTTTTGGTGATAGTTTTGTGACTGTTCTTTATAGGTTTCCTACCTTGATCCCTAAAAGATATGGTTTAATTTTCCCTATTTTTAAACTTTATATATATGCACAGTAGAGAATGTGTATGTTTTTCATTCCATGTAATGTTGCTTACAGCCATGATTTTTTATATTTATTTGTTGGTGTATTTATTTTTACACTGCAAGTCTGATGATATGAGGATCATTCATGCCCCATGTTCAAGTTTTTCTTGGTTATCCATAATTTTCAGCACTTTCTTCATTACTGAGACAAAAATGCCTTATACCTGCAGCTTAAAGAAGAGAGTTTTGTTGAGGCTCATGGTTTAGCAGGATGGCAAGGTAGATGCACTCAGCATGGGAAGCTTCCCACAGCTTAGCAGTCAGGAGGTGGAGAGGGAAGGGAGGCACCTGGGAGGCAGATGCACGCTTTCTGGTGTGTGTGTGTGTAGTCCCGTCACTACAGACCACATGACAGCAGCACACTCACTGGTGGGCTCATGGGTGCATTAATCCATGATGTGACCATTGGCACATGACCCAAGGACCACCTCAAAGCCCAATGTCTAAACACCTGAGCTCATAGGGGAATGGCCCAGATCTAAACCATAATGTATTCCTGGCGTGGAATTACTGCTGTATGGACTCTATGTAGCTGAACCCTTAGTAAATATTTTTCCACAATGTTGTTTATGAATTCATAATCCCTCCAACAGCCTATAAAAGATACTACTTCTCCAAATCTTCACTAATGTTAGTTGCTGCAGACTTAGTAATTTTTAAAAGAGAACATCTATGAAAGTAAAAAAAACAAAAAAACCAAAAAACAAAAAAATTATCTTAATGTGGTCATTTTATATTCTCTGTCCCTCTGTTACTCTGCCTCTCTGTTTCAGTGTCTGTCTGTCTGTCTGCCTCTCTCTCCAGCCACCACTGATTTAAGATGCGCAGAGAAGTGCAGCAGATTGAATGGTAATGCTCTTAGGACACACCCACCCACAACACTCTAATGTGATTTTATTCTCAAGGATGTTTATACAGAAGTTAAGGTAAGGATCTCACTCTGCGGGTACCTGGGATTATGACGGTCCTTAAATCTAAGGTAAAGAATGCAAAGGGAAAGAATGCAAAGAATTGGCATCCACATGAAACCCAAAAGAAGGAGTGGAATTATGTCACGCTAAGCCAAGGAGCCATCCTGAGCAGTAGGATTCTCTACGAGTGCAGCTGCCCAACATTTTGATTTTGGACTTTAATCCCCAGAATTGTAAGGAAGAAAACTTTGTGTTTTTAAGCTGTTAAGTACCTTGTGCTCCACGGTGGTACCCTCAGAAACTCACGTAGCTAGTAAGTGCCTGAGAAGTAGGTCAGTCTGTAATCTTCTGTCCACAGTTGCACTCCTGGAACACGTACACTCATTCTTTGCTTTCTTCATTCTAGTATCTGTGAATAAACCATGGTGACAAATGACAGAATGAAGTTTTCCTCTAAAATGTAGATGAGCAAAATTATAGTGGCGCCTTGGTTCACAAACTTAATTGGTTCCACGATTCTGGGGAGGGGGCCACCATCATGTTTGTCACCCAATTTGGAGTTTGCAAATGGAGGCAAATTTTGTCAAATGCTTCTGTGTGTGAACTGAATTGTCTCTGAACAGAAACGTTTGTGAACAGAAACGCTTGTGAATCAAAGCATTACCACACATTAATGCTTTCTGTAACTACTCATACATCATGAATGTCTCTGGAGCTCTTTGATTTTCCTCTGCAGAGGCTTAAGTGAAAAATAGAGGTGAGAAACAAAGAGTAAAACAGAAAGCTTGTAATTCTAGATTTCATGCACATAAAAATGCTCCTAACATGTATTTATTTCAGAGATAAAAGGAGGTGGACTCTCATAGCTTCCTATTGTGTTGCAATAAATTACACAAATTGAAAGACTACAGAAATTCATATTCATTCCCTTATAGTTCTAGAATCATAGTTTGAAATAAATTTCACTGGTTAAAATTAAGGCGTCAGTAGCCCTGGTTTTCTTATGGAGATGGGCGAGACAATCCTTTTCTTTTTCTAATACACTTTTTTTGGTTTAATTGTTCTTTAGCGGAGGCTTTTTGTTGTTGTTGTTGTTGTTGTTTTTGGTGCCAAAGACTGAACCCGGGTCTTCCAGCTTGCTAGGCAAACATTCTACTGCTGAGCCAAATCCCCAGCCCTGGGAAAATCCTTTTGTTGACCTTTCCACATTGTACATTCCTCATTTTCTGGCCATTTAAAAGAGTTTGATGTTGACTTTTCTGCCTCTTTCTTCTGCACTAGATACCTGATAATGCCCCAAGGCCTGATCCCATGGGGGTCTCCTATACAGAGGACAGTGAATGAGCAATGCTTATTTCACCTATAATCTAAACTCCCCTTTGCCCCATAGTAGACACATGAGTTTGAGTCAAATGTAGAATTTACTGGGGGATGATAAAGCTGACCATCACACTGAAATGCTTCGCATCCCAGCAGGATAGGGAAGGGCGTGCAGCACATAACTGGTAGGAGTAATGACAACAGAGACAAAGTAAGACAAAGCCATAGATCCTGACAGGCAGCAGCTCACACCCCAATCCTAATTTCCCTAAATGGTCTTTCCTGAGTCTCTGTGGAGACCAGTTCTTCTCTGCAATAACTAGTCCCTGTGTGTTACTGTCCTTGTTCCTTCTCAATAATTCTGTGAAAATCCAGCTTGAAAAAATGCTGCATAATTTATTGAAAATGAATTTAAAAACCTAAAATTACTTGCATACATCTTACATTACTTTTCTAAATAGGTAATTCATACTTTCCTGTGTCAACTAATTATTTCAAAGTGTTTTATTCAAATATGGGTACATGGTATGATTTTGTAGTTTAACTTAATTGGATTCTGAATACATTTATTCTCTTCAAAGAAATAGAGAAAAAAAACATAATCTTTTGGATTTAATCATCACAAGTTCTATTGTTATTCCTCTGAGGACAGGAATAGTGAGTGTTTTATCTGGTTTTTTTTTTTTTTTCATTTTGAGGTATGATATAAAAATTAAATGATTAGGGCCAAGATCTAAAGATGTCTAAGGAAAGAAAACTAGAGTTATTTTGAATTTTTCCATTACTGGCCTTAATCCCCTGGATGCTGTGGGGACCTGCAATACTCAAGGACAGACTAAGTGTGAATGCCGAGGAGAGCCTCGAGAGCATCCTCCTGTGGCTGCAGCGTTACGCTTTTTAGGAATGGCAGCTCTGCTTTAGGGAACGAGGAGATGCCTGCCAAGCCTCCCTCCCCGCTCCTCATGAATTAGCGAGAAGCTGTCCAGTGGAACCTCTTTTTCTTGACGTGCTTTGGTGACTATGAAACTGGGCTTATCAACTAAAATGGAGACCTGAAAACTTGCCTCGAAGACATGGAAAACTCCACATTGCTGGTAGACTGCTGTCCCCTCTCACCTCCTTCATCATCGCAGAACCTCCCAGAAACTGTGAGGTGGAAGAAATGCTGGAAAGTATCGTGAATCAGCAGATCTCGCTCAGCTTGCTGAGGGCAGCCGCCGCTGTAGGACACCCAAGACCTTCGTTTTCCCCTCACTGCTGTCTTCTGTAGACAGTGCGGAAAGCACTCTGGGAACCGACCTCTGCAAGGCCTAATCTTTCAACCATATACATAAAATGTTTTAAGAGAAATGAAAATGACTAGAGTTAAGCTTATAACATATCTTTATATTGTACAAATGATAACTTTTTCTAGTACTTTCTATTCTGAGATAATATGAACTAGATTTTGGGAGGCTAATGACAAATTATCTGTTATATTGTTTGCAAAGGAAAATTATGCAAAGGAAAATTATGGAAGAGTTCAAATGCATAATAAATATATTTTTGAGTATGACCTATTGCTACCTTAAGAAGAACATACTGGTTCAAAAGGTACAGTTTTTTTTTCTTTCTTTCTTTCTTTCTTTCTTTCTTTCTTTCTTTCTTTCTTTCTTTCTTTCTTTCTTTCTTTCTGGATGGGTCTACAGGGTGTTTAGGGTCTCACTACTAGATTGAACTCATAGTAATGCACTTGTTTACAGCCTCCCAAGAGCTGGGATTACAGGCCTGCACCACCCTGGGGGCAGGGCTGGCATGGCAGGCCTGGGAATTGAACCCCTGACCCCTGTACCTGCTTGTAGGTGCTTTAATGCACTGAGCTATTTGGCCAACCCTCCAAAAGGTAAGTTTTTGATGAAACTGAGTATTGTGTTTTACTAAGTTAATGTTTTTAGTCAAAAGTGCTTGGTTAACGGACGGTGGATTAGGTCATACAGAGTTCCTCTATGCCCATTTCTCCCCTACACACAAGTTTTTCTATTGTATTAGTGCAGTACGTTTCTTAAAACTCCTAACAAACCAGTACTGACACATTACAATGACGTCTGTCATTTACATTAGGGTTCATTTTGTTGTAAAGTTTCATGGAGGTTAAAAAATGTGTAATGTCACCTGTATCACAGCACCTCACATTCTCACTCAGCTAGTCTAAAAACTCCATGTTCCATCAACTCTTCTTTTCTCATCAAAGCGCTTAAGCAATGATCATTCTCCCTGTTGCTATAGTTTTGCCTTTTCTAGAATGTCTTTAGTTGAATTATACAGCTTTTTCAGATTTGTAAAACTTAGAAAGACATTTAAGTTTTTTCCATATTTCTGTGGCTTGATAGCTCAGCTTCTAAAAATTTACTGAATAATATTCCCTTGTCTGTGTATACCACAATTTGTTAATCCACTTATTTCTTTTGAAGGATATTGTGTTTGCTTTATTTTGGAAATTATGAATCAAGATTGCATGTGTTCTTTTTGTTTAGACAAGGATTTCAACTTATCTGGGTCAATGCTAGTAGTGCAATTGCTTCATTATATGGTTAGGCTATGTTTAGCTTGTAAGAGGCTTCCAAGTTTTCCTTCAAAGTTGTTTGAAATTATATGTTTCTTCTGTTACTACAGTTTTGTGGCTCTATGTCTGTCATAATTTGGGATATTGTCAAGTTTAGAATAGTCAGGCATTCTGATAAGAGTACAATGGTATCTCATTATTTGATTTTAACTTTTTAATCATGAGAGATATCAAACATCTTTCCTTATGCCTATTTGCTTGTTTGTGGGAATGGCCTTTGGTATAGTGTCTGATCAGATACACTACTTATATTTAAATGTTATTTCTGTATTGTTGAATTTCAAGTTTTTTATATTAATTGTTTAACAGGTATGTATTCTACAAATGTTTTCTCCTAAGCTGTGTCTTCTCTTTTCATTCTTTTAACATTGTCTTTCTCAGTGTAGTTTTGAAATTTAATGAAGTCCAACATACCAGTTTTCCCCTTATTAGTAAGTAAATGCTGTGTTGTTCCAAAGCCCATACCCAAATTCAGCTTCTCCTACATTCTCTCTTTCATTGTCTATGTGGATAGCCAGTTTTGCCTGCACAGCCTAAAAAGTACACCTTTCCCATCATTGAATTCACTTTCCTTCTTTGACCAAGGTCAGGGCCTGTGTGTGAGCCTACTTTTGAACACTATACTGTATACTGAACCTTTTTTGTTCACTAATTCCACTATCTTCTTATTATAGTAGTTTTGTACTAAATTTCAAAATTATTTGATAGCAATCTTCACATTTGGTTCTTTCCCATGATACTCTTGAATTTTATGGTTTATGAGGCTTCAAGCTTTGGAACATTTAATATTTAGAATTGTTTTCACAAAATAGGATTTATTTCCTAGATTTTGGAAGAGTTGACATGTTAGAAATATCAGGTATTCATATCTGTGATATTGTGGTTTAAGGTTTTGCAAGGGAAATGATGTAATCTGTAGTAAATACCCAGAAGGGGAATAGCTGGGTTGAATGGGATTTCAAGTCCTAGGTTTTTGAGGAGTATCCACACTGATTTCCATAGTGGTTATACCAGTCTACATTCTTACTAATAGTGGAGAAGTGTTCTTTTTTCTCCAAAGCTTCTCCAACATTTGCTGTTAGTTGATTTCTTCATGACAGGAATTCTTTCTGATGTGCATTAATATCTCACTGTTGTTTTAATTTGCATTTCTCAAATGACCAGTGCTGTGAATCTTTTTTCAAGTATTTATTTGCCATTTATATTTCTTCCCCTGAGAAGTATGTATTCATCTCAGATGCCAGTTATTGAATCGGGTCTTTGAAATTTAGGGCATCTTTTTTTATTTCTTCATACATTCTAGGTAGAAGTCCTTTGTCTGAGTGATGGTTGGTTAAGATTATTTTCACAACTTGGAGTTGTCTTTTAACTCTGTGGTTGATTTTTCTGATGTGAAGAAATTTCTCAATCAGATGAGATCTCAATTGTTGATTCTTTGAAGTATTTCCCATGTAGTTTGATTTTTGTTGGTGAACTCTCTACCTATCCCAATGTTTTCAAGCTTTCCATTTACTAGAAAGATTTGTACTACTAGTGTTTGTGGACAGGATATCATGTCTGCATCTTGTACTATGAATAACCACTAAGAAAACAACAATATGCAATGTATAATCATTGAAACTGCCCTACTAATTGGTTTTGAAATTGTCTCATTGCTATTTGTTTCTCAATAAAATTGTTAAAAGTATAAATAAAAATTAAAAAAAGATTTCCACCTAGTTTCTCCTTCAGTAGGTTTAGAGTTTCTATTTTAATGTTTATGTATTTAATCCATTTTGAGTTTAGTTTAGTGTATGGTGATAGAACTGGATCTAGTTTCATTTTCCAGCCTGTGGGGAGCCGGTTTTGCCAGCATCATTTGTTGAAGAGGCTATCTTTCTTCCAATGAGCATATTTGGTCCTTTTGTCAAAGATAAGTGTGTTGTACCTGCATCTTCTAGTCTGTTCCATTGATCCTCAGGTCTATCCCTTTTCCAATAACATGCTGATTTTATCACAGTAGTTTTATAGTATAATTTTAAATCAGGGATTGTAATTCCTCCTGCCTTGCCTTTATTGCCCAGGATTGCCTTTGCTATTCTAGGTTTATTCTTGTTCGAAATAAATTTTAGGAATGTTTTCTTTAGATCTGTGAGGTACATTCGTGGTATTTTGATAGTGATTGCATTATATTTGCGTAAAAATTTTGGGAGTATGGTCATTTTCACAATGTTGGTTGGTTCTTTCTATCCAGAAGGAAGGGATATCTTTCCATTTTATGAAATCCTCTTTAATCTCCTTTTACGAGTGTTACAATTCTCATTTTATAGACCTCTTACTTTCTTTGTTAGATTAATTCCTATGAATTTCACTTTTTTGTATGCTGTCATAAAGGGTGTTGTTTTCCTAATTTCTCTCTTAGTGTATTTGTTACCTTGTAGAGGAATGCTATTGATTTTTTGCATGTTGACATTGTATCCTGCTATGATATTGAATTTGTTTATTAAATCTAAAAGTTTCTTGATAGAGTTTTTTTGGTATTCCATGTATCATGTCATTTGTGAATAATTATAGATGATTGAAGCCCTACAGAAAATTGGAATAGATGACCTTACCTCAATCTGATAAAAGCTATCTATGACAAACCAATAGCCAAAATGTTGAATCAAATAGTCCCTAGTCTGGTACAGCAAACTTTCTGCTCTAATCTTTATAATTTCTTCCTGTCTTTGAGCTTTCAACTTGGTTTGCTTTTCTTTTTCTAATTTGCATCCCACATGTCTGATTTTAGTGTCAGAAGAATACTTGTCTCCAGGAATGATTTTGGGAGCATTGATTTCTTTTCAATTTCATTGCATCCCACATAACTTGTTCCTCACCTATTCTTATTCCTTTTATTTCTCTCTCGTTGTCTAACAGCTCTAGCTAATAATCCAGAACTATATTGAATAGGAGTGGTGATAGTGGTCATCTTTGTCTTGTACCTGATTTTATAGAAAACTTTTCAGTTTTTCTCCATTTAGAATGATGCTGGCTGTTGGTTTGTCATAGATGGCTTTTATCAGATTGAGGTACAGGTCATCTATTACAACTTCCTATAGGGCTTTGGTCATGATTGAATGTTGTTCTTTGTCAAAAGCTTTTTGTGCATCAATTGAGACGATCGTGTGGATTTTGGTTTTGGCTCTATCGATATAGTGTAGTACATTCATAGATTTATGTATGTTGAGCCATTCTTGCTTCCCTAGGATGAATCTTGTGTGATTGTGGTGCATAATTTCCTGATGATTTGTTGCATTCCATTTGCTAGTGCTTTATTTTATTTATTTTTTAATGTGTTTAAGGTTTTTTTTTTTCCTCTCAGAACCAGGGATTGAACTTGGGCCCTTGTACTTGCCAGGGAAGCGCTTATTACACTAAGCCATCTCCCTGGCCCTTGCTAGTGTTTTATTGAGGATTTTTGTATCTATAATCATGAGAATGATTAGCCTGTAATTCTCTTTTTTGGTTGATTCTTGTCTGATTTTGGTATCTGAGTAATATTTGCCTCTAGGAATGATTTTGGGAGCACTGATTCCTTTTCAATTTCATTAAAGAGTTTGAGTAGAATTGGGATTAAATTGTCCCTAAATTTCTTGTAGAAATTAAAGTGTGAATCCATGAGAACCTTGTCTTTTTTTTTTTTGTTGGTAAGTTTTTTATTATATTTTTAATTTCATTGGTTGATATTGGGTTATTCAAAGTTCTTGTATCTTCTTGATTCATTTGGCTTTGATAATTTGTACCTATGCAGAATATCCATTCCATCTGTGCATTCAATTCTGTGAGAGTAAAGATTTTCAAAATAGTTATTGATGATCTTCTGAATTTCCATAGGACCTGTAGTAATTTACTCTTTTTCATTCTGATTGCTTGAATTTCTTTTTTTTCCCTCTTTTTGATGAGGTTGGCAAGAGTTTTATCAATTTCATTTAAACTTTCAAAGAACCAGCTCTTTGATTCATTAGTTTTTTGTATTGTTTTGTCTCAGTTTCATTAATTTCTGCTCTAATCTTTATAATTTACTCCTGTCTTTGGGCTTTCAGCTTGGTTTGCTTTTTTTTTTCTAAAAGTTTGTGGTGTCAGGTTAAAATGTTTATTTGTTCTCATTTTGTTTAATAATGTGTGAGTTCACTGCTATTTCCTTCTGAGAACTACTTTCAATGCATCCCACAAATTCCGGTAAGTTGTGCTCATATTTTTGTTGGATTTTAAATATTGTTTAACTTCACTTGCAATCCATTGGTTGCTGGGTAGGGTGTTATTTAATTTACATATGTTTATTGCTTTGTCCTCCCTTTTGTCATTAATTTCCAGTTTCATTGCACTGTGATCAGATAATATGCGTGGAATAATTTCTGTTTTCTTGCACTTACTTAAGCTTGATCTATGGATTAGTATGTGGTTTATTTTAGAGAACATCCCATATGAAACTGAAAAGAGTGGGCATTCAGATGTTGATGGGTGGAACGCTCTGTAAATGTCCAGTAAGTCCATCTGTTCAATGGTTTGTGTCAGTTTTACTATCTCTTTGCTAAATTTTTATGTTCTTGACCTATCTTTTTGAGATAAAGGCATGCTAAAATTCCCTGTTAAGATTGCATTATTGGTCATTAGATTTTGCATATCCATTAAAATTTGTCTTATATAGTCGGGAGCTCCCATATTTGGTGTATACATATTTATGACTGTTATCACTTCCTCTTTCTATCTTCCCCTAACAAGCCTGTAATGACCTTCTTTATCCTTTGTAATCATTCTCGGTTTAAAGTTCAAATGGTCTGAGAAGAGAATAGTTACCTCTACTATTTTCAGAGCTCCTGGAGCACGATGACCATGAACTCTCTTATTTTTTCATTCTTTGACTTTCAGCCTATGAATTTCTTTATGAGTTAAATGTGTGTCTTGTCTACAGCATCTTGCTGGGTTTTATTTCTTGATCCACTCTGCCAATCTATTTCTTTTAATTGGTGAATTGAGTCCATTCACATTGGTGATGGAAAACAATATGTATTGGCTTATATTTGTCATGTGATTTTCCTGCTCTTGGTTTCCTACTTTTTCTTTTATGCTTAAAATGATTGATACTTAGACAGATAGGGTAAGCTGAACTGCATATGTTGCAGGGTAATAATCAGCTTCTCTTCTGGAGGGTTAGCAACCTAAGTTCTTACTACATGCATTGTTACTATGAAACTTTAAATAGTCATGCATTTCTAGGTCTGCCTTTTCAGTCATAGTTCTTAGATAGAGTTTGTGGCTGCAATTCACTATCTTTTTATGGCCCCACGCATTTGACTTTGCAACTGCAGTGCTTGTGCACTAAAAGCCCGATGACTTGCTTTCATCCACAGAATTGTAGAAATTGTGATGTGAGAGGCGGCTTGATATTTTCCTTCACCATGAACCTGCTCACAGTTAGTTCCTGCCGTCTGCCTAAGAAGAACATACCACAGCCAGCCTCTTGGTCCAAATGAAGTAAGAGGCTTGGAGTGGTATGGAGGTCGCAGTGAAACCCAGACAAACCTGAGGAAGCAGCCTGCAGCAGGCACCCTCCAACCCCTTGAGGATGCCCAGGAAAGGATAGCTTCTGAGATCTGGGCCACCTTTTTTGACTTGGAGGGGGGCATTGAAAGCCAAAGAAATGTATCCCAAGATTTATTTTTTAAATTTTTATTATTTATTATTTTCATAAAAATGAGTGTGAATAAAAAACTAAGCAGTTTTAAGAACAATTTTCCAAGTTTTAATTTAGTATCATAGCTGAGGCAAAGCCTTTAAGAACTGCACCTGTAATTCAGTCAGAGAATAAGGCTGGAGACAGTTTTCTTGCTAGCAGTGAGTTATCACCAAGTGGTGATGCACATGTCTCTGACAGCCCCACAAATTTCTATCTAAAACCCATATAATGATTAACAAAAGCAGTGATGTATTTTTACGCTTTATATCAGCTCTTACTATTTTATTTTCTTGTATACAACAAAGAGGATTCATTGGATAGAACATCACAAAAAATCCAAGATCCACCATAAAAAAAAAAGCTAAAACTGAGCACATTAAAAATGACTCTATTTTTTAAAACAATAATTATTTGCACACTTCAGTTTTCACTATTCTTGTTTTCCCATTCTGAGTATAGCAGGATGGAAGGCCCTAATTTCTCTCTATCTAATTTTTTTTTTAGTAGGGGCAAGTTGATAAACATGTGAATTATGACAGAAATAAAATTATTTAATATATAGCTTTTCAAATGATATGATTTTTAATGAGAAAACTGCATATTATATGGTTTCCCAAGAAACTGAACTAAATGCGACAAAATGGTTTAGATGAATGTGGTAAGGGGGAAAACTGCAAATGTTAACAATATGACATTATGCACAATGAGTTATTGCGGTATGTTTGTTGGAAAGATTTATAATTCATTTTTAAAGTAATGAATGGCATATTATTTCAACCTATGTTTCCGACAATTTACACCCTTTCCTTAAATGATAAAGTATAACATAATGGCTCAAATAACATGGATTAGAACTTGATAAACATCTCTATTGTTTGAAGGGAAGCTATAAAGTATTCTAGCATAAACTGCTGTACAATTGGTTCACTGTAACAAGACTTTCTGCTCCATAACTGTGAAATGCAATTCTGAATAAAGTGTCAATGTGTGTCCAGTGTACTTAAGCCTGGTTGTAATGACCAAGGCAAAGTAATAGGCAGAAATATATGTTTCCAAAAGACCTTTAGATTTGGCCCAGTAGAGAAGATGACTGCAGTATAGTTATTGATCTATAGTACAATACTGAAACTTCTCTATTAAATAATTCCTGGATCAAAAGTAGCTAGGTAATAAATGATGTAGTTCTTGAAACATGTGAAGAAGAAATACCTTTAAATATTTTTAAAAGGACAAACATCTTAGAATTGTTCTTTCATTAATGTTAATTTGCAATAAGAGGATCATGATTCTTTTTTGTTTAGGATCATGATTCTTAAAATTTAGTTTGAGAATGAACTTCTCACTTTCTAGTACAAATCTGTACAATTTCATTCCAAGTTGTGGTACTCAGGTGCCAGTGGTGGAAATTTGAAGAGTGGGGAATTCATCGCAAGTAAATAAGTATGAAGATATTATTTACTCTAGCCATCACTTGTTAATAAACAGTAGACATCTAGGAGAATAAAATCATAAACTTTTTTAATGATTGTAGTACCATTTTTGTTTTTTCAGTCTGAAAAACCATGATTTTTTAAATTTTATTTTATTGAAGAACATATAAGCAATGAGACAGTTACAAGTGAAATTAGTAGGACAGGTTCGATAATTAATACATTGCATATTGTTTTCATAGTGGTTTTCTGTTGTACAAGGTGCATATATGATATTCTATTTACGCTACTAGAGCAGATGCCTCTAATCAATGAATTAAGAGAATATAGCTGTATATCTATCTTTTTTTTAAAGCTGAATTATAGTACAGTTTCAATAATTAATACTTTTTACATTGGTATCTTCCTAGTGGTTATCCATAGGACAAGAATCAGACAAGATATTCTGTCCAACACTATTAGTGTAAATCTTTCTTCTCATAGAATTATGCAAAAGTACTTCATATTTATCCTAACTGTACTGTTAATACAAACACACAATAGTTCTTCAATTGTATCCCCCTTTTTTGTTGTTTAGTCCTGTCAAAGATGGGTATTCTATTGTCGTTCAATTATTATAGGTGCTCGAATTCAGCAAAACAATCCCACACAGTCCACCAGTCCACGATAATAGTGGGTTATCCGAAGAAGTTGTGGACTAGAGCCATTTACAGTTCAACATATTATTATGGCCTTATTTTATATACCTCATTTTTATACTTTTCTGCTGAATGGTTAAGACCAAAATAAAGCAAGACATATATAACAAGAAATGTAACTTTTGTATCTGATGAGGTCAGTCAAGTCCCTTCAGGATTTATCCTGTAACTCTGTACTGTACTTTGTAGATCCTTTGTCAACAAAAAACATGCTTTTAAGAAGGCACTGGACAGCCCTTTATGTAAAGGGTGGCTTTCCAAAAAGTTAGTTTAATAATCGTGTAACAAAATATTTCTCCACCTCAAAGGTAATTCATACAGACCTCTGTGTTTTACTATTATTTTCTTAAAAATAGTATCACAAATTATTTATACAATATTTAAATCTTGTTTGGTAATGTAGCCATAATTCTAAGCATATAGGAGGATGTTGTAGGTTGTTAAAACTTTTGTACTTTATAGAAAGAACGTGAGTAACTGCACATTTTGGTATTAGTGTTTGAAGTGTTACCTATTTTCAAACATGTATGTTTATTAATATAATATACCATCTTAAAAGTGTGATTCTGAATCACTTATATATTTATGTCATAATCAAGACTTCCTTAATTGTGAAAAATATTATAAACTAATTGACAACTGCAATTTTAGATCAGTCTGAAATTTACAGAATTGCATTAGGGATCTTGGTTATAAAAGCCAAGTTTAAATTGCAATATAATTTATTCTGATTAAAAAAAGTTTCTAAATTTGTGAAATATGATCACATAGCATTACAATTTATGAATTTAATGTTATATATCAACTACCCTCTTTATAAGAAGACTTTATAATAAACAAGTCTAAATATTACATTTAAACAAAATCTAGAGGTGTTCATAGTAAGGGTATTGTAGTCTGTATGTATTATTAGGAAAATGTGAGCCCTTCTAAATATTTTAAACAAGAAGAAGTTCAAAATTGGAAATTAAAAACTAAGAAAATGAGTGGAGGACTGGAGCTGCCAAGTTCAGGGAAGCCATGATGAATTCAGAAATAGAAGCATGCTGGGAGAGACCCACAGTAGCTTGCATCAGCTGTTCACACCCCTGAAATTAAGTATTTATACTACTTGCAAAAGGGCTCTGAGGAGTTCTGAGTTGTGTCTCACATTTTTCTGTTCCAAAACTTATGGACCTGCAACCTGTTACTGCAAATACAAAAAATAAGTTTTGCTGCTCCTTTTGTCTCTTCAAATTTTGCATGACTGTGTCTCTTGGGCAATTTCTACTTTGGAACCACCCTGGCAAGCATTCTGCCAATCGTGGTGTACTATCTTCTAGCTTCCGGCTCCAGTTACAAAGGAGAAGGTACAATGGGATACAGTTACTGACTGCTGACATACAGTTCATTTTTCTTAAAACAATAGCCTACATCTTCAAACATTTGTCCCACCAGATATCAGGCTTAAGAAAGGCTTTTTTTGGAAATAGCAGCATAAAAAGAAATTATTTCAGGTTAGTTTTGAACTATGTTCTCACTGTCCACCTTTATCTTCTTACTACCTTCCGCTTAGCTCTTTCACATCTTACTCATCTTACTCTTCTGTTTTTGCAGTGCAGCCCATGTGTCCCAGGGCCATGACACTGGAGAATGATGAACTAAATCACATGGAAAATTTAAACCAAATTCTAAGCATGGCTTCGTGGAGAATAGGTGTTCAAGGTCAGGGAAGGATGGCTGCACCTTCTTTAATAGGCATTGCTTTAAAGAACAGCGCAAGCTGGGGATGGAGGTGCATGCTTGTGATCCCAGCACTTGGGAGGCTGAAGCAGGAAGACTGCTCTGAGTTTGAGGCCATCCTGGGCTACAAAGTGATAGTTTTCTAGGTAGAAACTAAATATCATTTTATTAATATTGTACAATATAAGAATATATTGCTGGGGAGATAGCTTGGTAGCAACACCCTATATCAAAATAGAATACAAAAATAAGTAAAAATGTATTTTATACCTTGTTATACATGATATATATTCTAGGATTTTTTTAAAACTAAAATCTAGTTTCTATGGGATATAGACTAAGCAAAAATTTTAAGAGGAAACTTTCCTCTATATTACTTATAATCAATAATGAATATATGTATATATATTATATGATATTCATCTTCTAACTTTGTAAATGCTTTTTGTACACTATAAATATGCACATTGTTTCTAGGTATAAGATAATATCATTTTATTAATAATATAATTATTTAAGGAAGAACCAGAGAGAATGCCAATGAATTTCATCTGTGAAAAAATAAGTAATATTTTAGAGCAGAAAAATTGCTTGTAGACTACATCAAAGAATATAACTTATTCACAAGCTGTTTATAGTCATGTGCATTGTAAATAGTTTCGAGTATTTCTTCAATAAAAATAAAATGAGACAATAGATTAAAAATGACTTAGATCAATACCTGGAATCTTTTAAGTGCTCATTTGATCTTTCTAATCACCATATTGCCAATAGCCACAGCTAGTAACTGATAGAATATGAATTTAACCCTATAGAAGCGAATTTGAGCTGGACATGTGGTGTATGCCTGAAATCCCAGATACTTAGCTGTCTGAGGAAGAAGAGCTACAGATTTGAAGCTAGTGTGTGCAACTTAAGAAGCCCCTGAGTCAAAATAAAAATAATGTTGGCAGGTAGCTCAAGGGTGGAGTATTCCTGGGTTCAATCTCTAGTAATTAAAAGAAAGGAGAGAGAGAGAGAGAGAGAGACAGACAGACAGACAGAGAGAAAGAGAGTGAGAGAGAGACAGAGACAGAGACAGAAACAGAGACAGACAGACAGACAGAGACAGAGAGAGACTTACCCCATTTATGGAGTTTTACCTCAAGGTCTAGTCAGCTGCCAGATTCCTCACCTCTTGATACTGTCACATCAGGGATTTGAATTTACAAGAAACTTGAAATTTTGGGGGGCAAACAACCACTCATAGCATGTATGTGTGTTCTAGAATACACACACACACACACACAGTGTGCATCTACATAAATGTACACTATAGGTAATAATCAGCTTCTCTGCTGGATGGTTAACAACCTAAGTTTGCAGATCAAAAATTGGAGAAATGGAAGGGCTTCAAGGTCAGCAAAAATTTTAGCCATAGCCTTTTAAGGTCAGTGAAGACTGTGGACATAGGAGAAGCTGTACTGTAACATCATGAAACTCAATTGTGCCCCAAATTTTCTGATCAAGGAGATTATGGAGCCATAGAGGAATGTGATTGATGATCTATAGTGTGCCTAAGGAGAGACACATGGAGAGAATACTTTCTCTCAGGCTTCCACAGAGAGCAAATTGGCCAAGCAATGACAATGACTCATCCACATGGCTGACACTGACAAAGGATCTAAAAAGTGTGGTACACGGTTAGAGGATAAACCTTGAGGAGACTTGACTGACCTCATCAGATGCAAAAGTTACATTTTTTGTTATATACATCTTGCTTTATCTCAATCTTAACTATCCAGCAGAAAAGTTTAAAAACAAGGTATATAAAATAAAGGCATAATAATATGTTGAGTTGTAAATGGCTCTAGTCAACAACTTCTTCACATAACCCACTACTATTGTGGCCTGCTGGGCTGTGTTAGATTGTTTTGCTGAATTCGAGCACCTATAATAATTGAATGTTAATAGAATACCCACCTTTGACAGGTCTCAACAAGAAAAAAGGGATACAAAGGAAGGACCATTGTGTATTTGTATAAACAGTACAGTTAGGATAAGTATGCAGTACTTTTGCATAATTCTTTGAGAAGAAAGATTTGCACTAATAGTGTTTGTACAGGATATCCTGTCTGCTTCTTGTCCTATGGATAACCACTAGGAAGATAACAATGTAAAAATTATTAATTATTGAAACTATACTATAATTCAGCTTTGAAAAAAAGATAGGTATACAGCTACATCTCTTTATTCATTGAATAGGGGCATCTGCTCTAATGATGTTTGTAGATAGGATATCATGTATGCACTTGTACAACAGAAAGCCACTATGAAAACAATATGCAATGTATTAATTATTGAATCTGTCCTACTAATTTGATTTGAAACTGTCTTATTGCTATTTGTTCTCCAATAAAATTATGGAAAATAAAAAATGCATACTACATAATAATATATTGGCTGGGAAGATAGCTTTGTAGCAAGACCCTGTATTAAGATAGAATATAAAATATAGATAAAATTCATTTTATATCTTGTTATATATATATATATTTTCTAATGTATGATATTAAATTAAAATCTAGTTGTCATGTGGTATAGACTAAGCAAAAATTTTAAGAGGAATTTTTCCTCTATATTACTTATAATCAAAAATGAATAAACATATGGCAGGCATTCTATTAGAAACAAGTGCCAGGGAGATGGCTCAGTAGAATAAGTGCTTGCCTGGCAAGTGTAAGGGCCTGAGTTCAATCCCTGGTTTTGCCAAAAAAAAAAAAAAGAACCAAATGAGAAAGTTATGAAAGGACGTGGGATAGGGGAGATGATATATTTGTGTATGTATGCTGCCGTACAGAGAAAAACAGCTTTTTCTTGGAAGAAACATACTACCATATAACATAACTAGGGAAAAGCAGGAGCAAAAAACACAAGCACAATTATACATGGTAAGTAGAAAATTACCAAAAAGAAAAAAAATAATTAATAGAAATATTAGTAGGTGCACTGAAAATGTTAGAAGCTCTAACTTATTATGGAAAAGCAGAAGTCATGCGAACTTGCTTTTTGTGAGGGAAATTCTAAATAGAGAGCCAATATGAAGAAAAAGGAAAGGATCACACCGCCACAGCACCAAAGGCAACAAGGCCAGATACTTCATGCATTCGCCGGGTAACAACTTCAGAAGCAGATAATCCGCTGAGATTTAAACCGCATCAGAGGTAAGTCAAATAGATACATTTATTTGGGTTGATTTCAAGATCGTCAAAAAACATTAAGTAAAAAATAAAAACATATGACAGTGTTTATAGTATCTTTCAACTTGAGTTTACAGAGAGATGTATTTACATCTACTGCGAGTCCAAAGCCTTTTCGGATGTTTATACAAAGTGCTGTGTTTCAGAGTCTGCTGTAAGACAACGACCTGAAGAAGATTTGCTTTTCCATTTTGCAGTCTTTCATTTTTCAAGCTGTGTATGTTTCAATCATGACATATTTAACCTTTTCGGTAAACACACTGTCTTAAAATAAACATTGAAATGCTAAAGATTCTGTGACAAGAAGTCAGCTGTCTGCAACTCCGAACGGGAGAGCTGCGGACACGCGCGCGCTACCGCCCAGAACGCGAAATAGGGTGGTGGTGGTGGGGGCAGACAGCAGCCGCAGGGCGCTGGACCACCCCTCAGGAGGGTTCTCCTCCTCCTGTGCAGCCTCCGCGTGTGGAAGCCCCTGGCAATCCCCTTGAGGCCTTAAAGCAAAATCAGAATCTCTTTGCATATTACAGCTAGATCAAAAACATCTATTCCCTTACTTCGGAACACTACCTAACGATTCTGCTCCTCCTGGGGAGCTGGGCCGTCTTTAGTCATCTAGTCCCCTCCCTCTTCCCTTCACCCTCCCTGCACCTCCTGCTTCCTTCCCCTTTTACAAAAGATCTATCTCCGGTTTCCTGCAGTCTTTTATTTTGCTCTTTTATTTGTCTATAGTTCAAGTTCCCCACAGAAGGGAAAAGCTTCTGATTTTTAACTGTGTGTGTGTCTAGTTTATTTCCCTTAAATAGTCTCCAAGTGGATGCTCTTGTACGAAGGACTTCAGTTTATCTCTTTTTGGAAGACTGGTCCTGTGCACTGCATGGACACCACCTCTTTAGCCGTTCACTTGCTGGTGGACATAAAGTCAACTTCCAAGAGTTAGTTATTTTTTATTTTTATTATTAAGTTTATTGAGAAACAAATAGCAATGAGATAGTTTCAAAACTGATTAGTAGGACAATTTCAATAATTAATACATTGCATTTTGCTGTCTTCGTAGTGGTTATTCATAGTACAAGATGCAGACACGATATCTTGTTCAAATCTTTCATTGAATTAAGAGAAAATAGCTGTACATCTATCGTTACTATTTTGTATATCAAGATACAAAGTGGTCCTTCATTTGTATCCCCTTTTTTTGTTTAGTTTTGTCAGAAGTGGGTATTTCAATGTGATTTAAATATTGTAGGTGTGTGAATTCAGCAAAATAATCCAATATACTCCAGTGGTTCATAATATCAGTGGGTTATCTGTAGGACTAGTTATTATGAATTGTTCTGCTTCCAACACGGCATGTACATATCTCCGTAGTGTAACACCTTTACATTAGAAAGGAAAGAAACCTGGAACAGCAAGAGCAGGGTCAAATGGAACTTGTCTCTTTAGTTTTGGAAACATCTCCATCCTGATTTCCATAGTGTCCATGCTGCTTTGTATTCCCAGCAGTACACAAGGATTCCCTTTCCCCTGCAGTCCCACTGGCGCTGGCCATTACTGGATTTCTTGATGACTGTAATTTTCCTGAAGTAAGATGGAATTTCAGTGTTGTTTTAATTTACATTTCTGTGACGACCAGAGATATTGAACTTCCTTTTTAAATGTATTTACTGGCCATTTGCACTCATGAGACAGCTTTATTTCAGTTGTCCATGTTTTATTTTTTTTTATTTTGGGAGGAAAGTAAATTTTTTTGAGCCCTTTACATACAGGCCTCAGTGCAAGGAATAGCTGGCCTAAGCTTTTCTCATTCTGTGGGTCTAAAGAGACTGTCTTTCATCCAATATATACTTCTGAGCCCCTCTGTCAAAGACCAGATGGTGAATGCTATCATAAATAGAAGCATTCATAAACCCATCACAGTTTTAACTGAAAGTTCACAAGATAATTTGTCTACCCAACCCTACTCTTTTTCTTTGCTTTCTTCTACCTTTTTAATAAACACTTAAACTCTAACTTCTCCTTAAATATCAGATGTAGCCTCCAGTTTAAGTATTTTCTTCTTTTCTTTGTGGCTACTGAAATTCATCGCAGTGTATTTAGGTAAATAGCCATTAAACTTTATCCCAGAGTCATTACCAGTAGCTTTCCAGAAACTATTTACAACTATATTTGAAATTCGACATGTCTTAGGAATTGGATTATATTTTTTTGTTCTTATATGGATATTTTCTAAGATGCTTTCCAAAGATATATTACACCTTGTTTATAAATAGATTAAACATTAAACAAACCAAAGAGGTAAAACCTTATTTCTAAGAAACAGATAAGAAGTACATGTTTGTGAAAACACGTGTTTTTTTCTAGTCTACTGTTGTCTTCGAATCAGAGGATTAATGTCGCCATGGGCCACATATTTGGAATTAAATATAAGAAACACAGTGGTCAAAAATATTTTTTGAAATATGAGTAAGCAATTTTAGAAGTGGGACATTTCAGTAAAATAACAATGGACTATTTTTGAAGTATTTCTAGTGTCAAAATATAAAATACTTTTAAAAATTTATGTACATGCATGCGCACATACACAGTTGGAAGCGGAGGCCGTAGCTCCGCTGTTCCATGTTCTATGCTTCCTTTGAGGTCCAGCACCCTCGTGTCTTCCTGAGTGACGGCCACAGAAGAAATGAGTATGTTTTTTCCGTAATCTCGTTTTTGTGGCTATTTTTATTGGTCTTGACATTCACCGGTTATTAGCCAAAACAGCGATGGAACGTAATCAATAACGTTTATTTGTTTTGGGTTAAAAGCCCTGAGCAGCCAAGACCTGGTCTCCAACACTGTTTTTCTCTCCCCATACCAATGTCTAGGATGTTGTAAGCAAAAAATCTTTTAAAGAGTTATCAATTCATATCCTAAACGAAAGATAAATATGTTTGTTTGAAAAATACAATAAATTGAATATTACTAGCAATAGAAAATGCTCCTGAGCTGACCGCAGGTTGTTCTTTTTTCTGCATTTTGAAAGCTACTGTCTTAGAGAATTCCAGCGAAATCCAGCCCTTACCAGCCTCAGGCTTTTTTTTTTTTGGTGGAAATATTTTATTGTACTTAATTTACAAACTGCAAAAAGCAAATCTCAACGTACATTGCCATTCAGAAAAGAGTCGTGTCAGATATCCATGAATATGAGTGGGTAAATAACTTGCAGTGTACTCATAATAATTAAATATACAACAATGAAAAACACTGAAATGAGTAATTAGAAAGGGCAAAAAAATGCAGAACACATCCCAGGCTTTAAACCAGGTTTCTTACCCTCCTGTGTAGTATTTGCTTTTTAGCACAATATATTTGCAATACATAATTTCTGTTTTTGCAGAATTGGTATATGCATATATAACATCTTTCTGAACAACAAAAAAGTAACATTTCTTCAAGACTTGAGTTTTAGAAATTACTCAGTCTAACCTCTATTACTGACCTAGGATGGCTGCAGTATATCAAGTCTTGGATTCTTAAAGTCACTTGGAAAATGAAAGTGAGGCTTTTTGAGTTCTCATGTATTACTTTTGCTGTCGCTGATTTTCTACATCCAGATGCTTTCTTTCTGTTCTAAAGTCAGAGGAGATTCATAAATAATGTCAGGATAATTAATATTTTGTGTTTAGCTGATCAAGCTCCTAAGAAGACCAATGGTTTGAAAATTAAAATTTTGCGATATTAGCTTATTGAACTAATAACTACTAGAAAAAGGTGTATTGTGGTAAGAAGTGTAATGAGAATCAGAGTGAATCTGTTGCACAAAGAAGACGCAGTCTAGTTAAGGAACTCAGCTGTTCTAAAGCTACACAGACCAGAAACAGTAGATGAAAGGAAGTGCGAATCCCTGGCTCTGCTCTGCCAAGCACCGAGCCTCGTCACCGCTTTTCACACTGCATTTTCTGTGCTCTAAGTGCTGCGAGAGCCAGGCACGCACACGGAATGCTAAGATGACTAACTCCAGCTGGTGCGCGCCAGCCGCGCTCTGAGCTCCGCAAGCACGTGAGCCGCCTGCAGTAGCAGCAACTTTTATACATCGGAAAATTTCTTGGCCAGCAATAAAAAAACAGAACAATGTCTCTATTTTATTTTTTATGCAATAACTTGGTGTTTTCTAAACCGGTTACAAAATTTGCATATTGATTCTTCTTTTTGTCCTGGAATTTCACCTCTGCTTGTCAGTACAGAATTAGGGAAATAAATGCTTTAGCCCAAAGACTGGGAAAAAGTGTCAAATTTAACAAGGATTGCTCTGTATTTGAAAAGTGAGTCTTCAGAGTAAACACAAATTCTGGAGAACAATGATTATTTGTGGGCATGAGGTTAAAAATATGCTTTTGGCCATTTCTCCTACAGTGGCACAGCATGTACTGGGTTTATTTGATTTCCTTAAAGAATCTTAGTTCTTGCTTGATTCATGAGTCTTTCTGTTTTGATGATCTCTAGTGTCGACCCTACAGATAGACCGAGTTCTCCCACTTGAAGTTGCAAATCGCTCTTCAGTTCTGCCTTTTCTAGCTTTTTGGGTATCTTTCCATATTTTTAAACTCCTTTTTTCACACTGACTCTGTGTTACACAATTGTTTTTCTTTGTAAAACCCCCCCAGTCGTTTGAAGTCTAGATTAATTTCTATGCAAGGCACTCTCACTGATTTTTCAAAGCTCATTTAAGGGCCAGCCAGACAGGCGGATTAAAGCGCCTTCTTAGGCGGGCGCAGGGAAAGTGGTTCAATCCAGGTGTGCCCAGCCTGCCCCGCCCCTGGGGTACGCTGAGCAGGTGATTGAGACTGGGTGGGCGTGGTAGCCCACGCCTGTAATCCTAGCGCTTGGGAAGCTGAAAACAAGAGAACCATCATGAGTCCTATCTGTGTAGTGAGACTCTGTAGACCCTGTACTAAATACATTGTTTAAAAAGCTCATTTAATTTAAGAGTAGTTATTGTGCGCAATATGCAATTTATTTACTAAATATATCCAAAGTAGCATTCCATTTTATACCCTCTTAAAACTGGGATGCGATTCCTTCTTCCTCATATATATCTTCTCTTCTAAATAAGATTATAATTAATAAAAAGTTCAGAGTTAAATGAATTCCACAGCAACACAGGTTCTTGTTTGCTCTTCAAATTAACAAATGTGCTTGTCACAGTCCAGGGAATTTTTCCCATGTGAGGAGTGGTTCTTCAGTTTCTGGGCTTTGTGTAACATTCTAAATCACACTAATGAATATGTTTTTTGTAGAAAATTGTCTTTGTTGTCATCTGGAATCTTCTTCCTGAAGCCTGTGGATATCTATGGCATAAGTACTTTATAATTTTTCCAGACCTATCTGCTATTCCTGAAAAAGATAAGCTTATCTAAATTCTTATGGGTGTATCCTAGGGATAAATATTTCAGGGTTTTTTGTGAGTATAACTTCTACTTACTAAAGTTTAGAGATTTATTAAACAGAGAATTCAAAGAATTGAGTTTCTTCAAATCTCTGGGAGAGTACAGCAAATTGAGAACGAAACACAAAGCCGTCTATTGTATTTAGCCGAGTAGGAAGTAATAAGCTAAAAACTTGTATTTACAAGTTAATTTACAGTTATAAAAACATTTATATGTGTATTTTTCCTGTTGTTTTGAATCCTAAAAGAAATCATAGTTTTACAAGCTATTTGTCTTGGATGGATACTCTCTATGTCACCCAGCCTGGCCTAGAGCTGTGGAGTTCAGGGGATCCTTCTGCCTTAGACTCCTAAGTAACTGAGGCACACAGCACTGTGTCCAGCTCAGTTTATGTTAATTTTAGACTATACTTAGTTACTAGAATGTAGAAGCTAAAAACACGATTACTCTTTGCTAAAAAAAAATATACTCTATATTACAGTTCATACTGTACCTTATAACTTAAGGGTAAATAAAACAAACCTTTAGCTAATATTCCATAATGTGCTTTGCATTAAGTATATCCAAGGAGTGTAGATTTATTTGATCCTAGAAGAAGTATATAAATATTTGCCAATTGTAGATATTGTTCTTAGGTTCACATAAATTATTTTAGTTAAACATAATTACAATAGAGAAGATAATATCATGTGTGGAAGTTTATAAAACATAAATAGTTGTGAAGTCTTTAACAAAAGAAATTCAATATAATCTTACAAAGATAAGCATCAAAATGCTTTTCAAAGTAGGGAAAGTTTTCTCCAGGAAGGGCTAGTCTGAAAGGCTTAGGCACTAAACTGACATATTTCAAATTTTGAGGAAAGGTTTTTAAAAAGAAAACGTTATAATTTTTATTCTTGCTTACTCTGATATCATAAGTGAAAAGATTTTTAAAAAATTAAATAATTCTTCTTCAGTACAGAGTGAATAGGACAAAGAAGTAATTTTTTCTTAATATTTTTTTTGGCAAGATTTTTACTTGTTGCCTCATATTAAAGCCTATATTCTAGGGGAAATTGAAACTTCTTTTAATGACTGTATCTCTTCTAAGTAAGGCAGGGTATTCTCTCTCTGTCTCAGTAAAAAGAATTCTTGCTTTGCTATTTGAAAATTTTATTTTTGCCATGTATTATCCCAACACATGATTGGCAAATAATAAAAACGTTTGTCACCTGAGAAGGCTTTACGTGGTGGTAGCTTAACCAGGGCCTCCCTTCCCATTTAATACATGGTTTCCCATCTATACTAACATCCTACCTGTGCCGCTCATTCAGCAATACTGAGCTTTTGTTTCTTATGATCGAGGCATGCACGGTCTGTGAAATTAACTGCAGTATCCAGCAGTGACCCATGCCTCACTGAAGTGTCTGCCAAGTACCTAAGCTTGTAGAGAGGCCTCCCCTTTACACTTCACCCACATGCCTGCTTCCCCAGTGCCTTCTGGGTATCTTCCCATAGGCTTACAACATTTCCTTACACATGTTTTGGGTTCTTTGGTAGGATCTTGCTTCCCACTGAGCTCGTGAGGACTCCATCTAAATATCCATGTTTCCTGTGTAAGGCTTGCTCCTGCAGGTGTGAATGGCATGTGGCTGTGACAGTGTTTCATGCACATCCGCAGAGACCATCAGGGAATGGTCTACTCTGAAATCATCACCAGCAAATAATACTTGGGAAACTGCATGTTTATTGTGTTGGTCAAACTCTCCGGATACACAGTAAATAAACAAAATAAAAACATTAGCTTAATACTGTTCACTCATTTATTATAAATAAAATATAATGTTTTATTTTTGTCTGTGATAAGATAGCCACAAATGTTTTATAATTTTTACCTCTATGGTAAATAATTGGAAATATAATTGGCCCATCATATTTAATTCTTTCTTTCTTTCTTTCTTTCTTTCTTTCTTTCTTTCTTTCTTTCTTTCTTTCTTTCTTTCTTTCTTTTTCTTCTTTATTACAGGGTCTTCCTGTGCAGCTCAGACTCATGGTGATCTTCCTGTCTCAGCTTCCCTAGTGCTCAGATTATGGGCCATGCTCAGTTTCGGGGGGCACGGTGATTGGCCAGAGTTCCCATGGCCAATCATATTTAATTCATTATTTTCCAATAAAATAATACAGTAGTCAATCCTAGAAACTAGATGCAGAGTCAGTATTCCATGCAAGGCATACAATTACCTTATCTGGGACCAAAAAAGTGGTTCTTAAAAAACAAAGAAATTCTTCAAAAATTTTCTTACAAGAAAATAAAACCTGGCACTATTGTTTATATTTTTAGTATCTCTGCTAGGAAGATACAGAGGGCCTTGCTGTGCACTCTAGTATGAAGGATTTGAGGACTTCTTTTAAGAAGATCATGCAGGTCTGTATAACTTAGCTACTCCAACCCACATAGCCCAGGAATTTCATGCTGAAAACAAGTGGATGACTGAATGTAAGCAAGCACTTTGTACTGGGAATGGTTGGGTGAATATGGAAAAAGAAGGCTTTTGAAGTAGAAAAATTTTTTAAAAGAAATCATGGTACCTGACTCAGTAGCTTTAGAAAGGTTAGAAAGATTATTAAGAGATCAGTGATTAGTTTGGGAGAAGGAGATCCTCAACACCTCTGGTGCAGTGCCTGGAACAAGGAATTTTCCTGCTTAGTTATGGAAAATAGAATGTTATGGAGCATTCTTTCTTGGGGCAGGAATGTCATGTCAGACACTGTGGATGCTTGTGTTTCAGTCAAGAGAGAGTAGATATCTGGTGCTGCACAGGACAGAGTTCTGCTGGGAAAAGAAAACAGTGGCCTGGGAAACGCAAGCAAACAGAAAAAACGATTGCAATCTGTTGCATCCTTCACTGAGCTCAGACACTTGTGTCCTGGAACAGGATCTCATGTTGCATATACAGTGATATCAGGAGTCAGAGGGAGAAGAGTTTGTTCTTCGGTTATTTTAAGTATATAAACAGTACAGGTTCACTGTGTTCCTGTGTATTTGAATATGTATGCAGAGATGACTGAAGGAAAGATGCAATCAGACATAAGATATGGTGGATCAAAATATCATTTTCATTTCTGCGGCTTCCAAAATTACAGATGTTAGATTTTAAGAATTATACTGGCTACATAGTACTGGTCTTTGATACCTTAGTATAGAGAAACAAGATTCTAATGGTTAATGATGGGATTCATAGTGTTGTCTTTCATGGCTAAATGAAGAGTTTTAGTTTTTTTTCTTCTCAGAAGAAAGAATGAAGAGAATATATTTTAACAGAAAAGTTGTCCATGAAATGGTGGCATCCATGCCATTTAGAATATGAAGACTAAGGGTATTTGTCAGTTTTGCTATAATTTTTCTCTAGTGAATTAAAGACATCAGTACTAGAAGAATGTTATTTAGTGATAATGATTAAGAAACTTTGTAAAACTGTATAATTTATTTCTTGCAACTTTCATGTTTTTCTTATATTTTATAGAAATGAAGCATTAGTTGGCAACTTTGTGTAGAGACAGTCATAGTTCAAGTTTTTTCTTTTCTTTTTTTTTTTTTTTTAGTTTGTATGGTAGGTTAGTTTAAGATTTTATGGGTTTGGCAGAAAATTGCATATTGTCTTGGTTTCTTTTTTCTCACTGGGACAAATTACCTGATGCCCAAAATTAAGGGAGGAAAGGTTTATTTAGCCCATAGTTTGGAGATTTCAGCCTGTGCAACAGTTCATGGTGGTGGAAAGCAGCAAAACAGTGAGAGCAAAAAGGGAGAAGCAGCAGGGGCAAGCCTCTTTCCCTCCCTTCTACTGTAGGCAGGCTCCTGCCCCAGGACGGGTGCAGCACTCACACCTCTAACCCCAGCATTGGATCACGAATCATTCACAAATTCTGCAGTCCCACTCATAGACTGCATGAGGTTTTGGGGGGACGACTAGACACAAACTATAACCCACAAATGAAGAAAGCAGAAAAATCTGGAGGAACAAAAATCCCCGTGCTTCTTAGGTTCATTAGAGATGTGAGGACAGAGTTACATGTGGGGGACCACAAACTGTAAATTGAGTCTAGAGGGTGTCAGAAGCTGTCCTTCTCCTGCCTTTTGAGTCAGACTGGAAGACGGAAACTCCCTGCTTTCTTCTGGTCATATCTGAAACTCAACAGCTAGTGAGGCTTTGGCCCTCATAGGTCCCGATGACGGTGACAAAGAGGAGGTACTTTTTTTTTTTAAACAATGTAGCAGTAAGAGTAAAAAGTTCCACGTGGGAAAACCAGTTTTTCCTTTTGTCCCATGTCTCAGCCTTGCTAGAATTTTTCGTTCTTACCACCCCACAGCGGTCTCCATTACTACTCCCAGAATCCTTCCCTTCCTCCGCCCCAAATGGCTGAGGCCCTGACCTCCAGCCCCCTCCCCCATTACTACATTGTCTCTTATTTCACCCTTTTGCTCTGCTTCTCACACAGGCTGTTGGACATAAGACAAATTTGCCATGAGTTTTTTTTTTTTTTTTTTTTTTTTTTTTTTTTTTTTTTTTTTTTTAACAGATCTTTGAGAAGTTATTTACACTAAAAAGAAAAATCACCTGATTGAAAGAAAGGCTTCTATCACAAGTGTTAGAAAGTGGGGCTGGAGATGGTGGATTACAAAGAACTGTAAAAGCTGTTCAGAACCCGAGTGGTATTAAAATTAGGTGATGCAGGGCCAGGGAGATAGCTCAGTGGAGTAAATGCTTGCCTGGCAAGCAGAAGGGCCTGAGTTCAATCCCTGGATCTGAAAAAAAAAAAAAAAAAAAAAAAAAAAAATTAGTGATGCACATGGAGAGCAGTGAAGTGTTTGATAATGAAAACGTTAGCACTAAAATGATTAGCATTAAAACGATCGTTTAGTCAGTGGTAGGCACTTCTACATGAACACTTGAATTGTGTAAGTATTTCCTGTGCATTAAAGATTTGAAAAGACGGAAGCTCAAAAGTTTAACTGCAGTTAAGAAGGACAATTATTAGAAACTATTTGGATGATTGAACACAAAAGCCTGTTATTTTGTCTTTGATATCCAGTTTAAAAATATTAATAAATCAGTAATTCAGCTAAAACCTTTAGGACTGGTGTCCAATTTAAGACATAATTAGAAAATAAGATATATAGGGCTTAATAAGGATTTAGTGAAAAGAATACCAAGGATCCTTACCAAAAGATGTGCTTAGATAATGCAATTACATTGAAAGAGAAACAGGCCTGGAGATGACAAATTCAGGGTTAGCCAAGGCTGCATTTAAGCACCTTTGTGACCTCCACAGGTGGGAACCAAAATATGGCTCTATATTTTTGAAAGGACTTTTGGTTGATAAGAAAGATATGATATTATTAGTATGCAGGCTTTAGATAATGTCAGAGTAAAGTAAGTAAGTAATTACTACACAAGTGCTAAGGATAGGAGAAACATGAATGATAAAAAGTGCTAAAGTAAACCTCTTCCAGTGATATATAAAAGAAGGAAATTAAAGCAAAAGTGATAGACAAAAGCATTGTGAAAATCAAGGGCTCATAGTTTCTAAATGCCTTTGTTCAATGAAAAGTAAAAAGAGAAGGCATAGAGAAGTGAAAGAAGATAACTGATGAGTGAACTGATTGCATTCTGGATCCAGGCTGTATTAATCACTTTCTGGGTGATAGCATTTCCTTTGCAGTGGGAGAAAAAATGGCGCTAAAATGCATGGAAATGTAAGTGAGGAAAAGGAAGTGGAGACAGCGCAGGTAGCAAACTTGAGATGCTTGACTATGAGAGGGTACGGGGCGTGAATGCAACACATAGGAAGCCATAAAGCTAGGGGGAGCGTCTTTTTTTGAATCCAGGGTATCCAAACAAGCAAGAAGAAAGGAAAGAACTGGGAGGACACTACACAGAGCAAGATGATGCTCTTCTGCAGTAGGGGTCATGTGGAGGGCTCACAGCACAATGCACGGTAGGCTGCATTTAGGGCAAATGCATGGACAGTACTTCTGAAGGAGATGTAGGCTCAGAGGCAATATTTTTGATGAAATTCACATTGCAGAAGGACTGGTTACGTGTTCTGATAAGGAAGGAAATTACTGTTAATGGTACTTCTGTTTTACCTTCATATTATGAAAGACTAACTCCAAATTTGGAGACCTATACAGCTTCTAATTTTATTGCTTCTCAAGGGCTGCATGCTGGCTCCTTCCTATAAATGTTTTCTTATGTACTATTCTTTTGGTTCTTCCTTTTTCTTAATGAATTTTCTTATCTCTTCTCACATTTGTTTGCTTGTGGGAGCCCTGAGCTGAGTACTCCTGGTTCCGTGCGTAACTGGCTACCACCCACCCACTGAACACCCTCCTTTCAGTGGGCGCGGTGCAGTGTGGGTGGGTGAGGAACGGAGATCGTGTTTGGCAAGCATCTCACTACAACTTTATCTCTCTTTAGCTTCTTTCCTGGAGTCTCAGCGATGACATTCCTGATAACATTTGTATGAATTTAATGGGCTTGTCTTTCCTGATTTTGAATATGTATTTCAGTGAAATATTGGCTTAAGTTATGCTACATGTTTAACAAGTTAAATTGGGGGAAACAATTTTTTAAACTTTACAGAATAAAAGATAAAAATATTCTCTGTGTGCAATAAGAAATCCTTATGTGACATATAAAATATTACACAACAATAGAAATGGATTTATAGTCTCCAAAAACTGTAAAATAAGACAACAAAGTCCAATAATATTGTATTAAAGATATTAATACTGGTAAGTAATCATAAAATGAGCTAAAATGAAGGAAAAAATAAATATATAAATAGATTGAAATTTTTCTCTGTTTAAGCAAGCAAGAAAGAAGTACACTTGTTGGTTAGAGGGAAAGTAGGTAAAGTTAGACTTCAAATGAAATAAAGTTAATTTAATAATATGTTCAAAAATTATAAATAACAAACAGGGAATTACAAATTTTAGTGTGTGTGTGTGGGTGTAAGATACAATCAATGTTGATTAAAGTAAATCATATGAGGGGCCAAGAGTGAGCACGCTGGCACCCATTAGGTCTACCCTCTTCAGCAACTTCAAAGTGTACGGGCGCAACACTGCTGAATGGTGCGGACTGTCTCACAGTTTTTCATCTTGCACAACTGAAACCCTCCAGTCTTTGAGCAGGAACAGTCCATTTTCTCTGTCATCATCTCTTGGCAGCTACCATTTCCTTTGATTGCTTTAGATGCTTCGTAACCATAGACTCGTGCAGCACATATGTGTGATTGGCTTGCTTCACTTTATGTGTCCTTAAATTTTACTGATCTTCTGACATATAGTCAAACAATCTTCTTTATAAGACAGAATGCTATTCACTGTACTTACGTACCACACTTCTAAGCTCTTCCACCCACTCCATGGATTCTACATCTTGGCTATGGGAAATAAAGTTTTAAGGAATGTGGGAAAGAGATGCTTTCTCAAGACTGACATTCATTTTTACACTTTTGAATGAATACCCAGAAACAGAACTGCAAGGCCGTGTGGTGCTTCTAATTTGAGTCATTTAAGGGATTGTCACACTTTTTGCGTAGCACCTTTTTTTTAGCACCTGCACATTTTACTCAACAGTGTTCCAGGGTTCCCATGTCTCTGCATTCCCAGTAATGCTTGTTGTTTCCTGTTTGTTTTTGATATAGACCATGTGATTGTGATTTTTGTTTTCTTGATAATTTGTGACACTGAAGGTATTTTCATGTATCTGTTGGTCATTTGCATATCCTGTTAAAAGAAATATCTATTTGAAGCTTTTGCTACATTTTATGTTATTTGATTTTTGCTGAATTTTATTTGTTATATGTATTGAGCGTTAATTATTTAGATGTGGGTTTTTACAAAGATTTTCTGTTATTCTAAACATGTGGGTGCTATGTAAAAGATCTCATTATTTTCTCTGTTACACAGAAATTTTTCAATTTGATGTAGATGTAGTTCAACTTGTCTGCTTTTGTTTTTGATACTTGTGGCTTTGGTATCATATCCAAGAAAACATCACCAAAACCAGATCATAAAGATTGTCACCTACATTTTGCCCAGAAGTTTTATAATTTCATATCTTAAGTCCTTAACCAATTTTCAATTTGATTTTTATGTGCAGTACAAAATTTCTTTCTTATTTTTTCAGACAGATATCTACTTCTTTTAGTTCTGTTTATAGAAGAATCTATCCTTTCTTCCACATGTATTATTGATACAGGGAGAAAAACTGATCTCGGGTGGGTGACCTCCAAATGACATAGGGAAAAACTATCTCTGGACCTGACCTGCACGAGTTTGTGTTCTCTAAAACCAAAGAATGAATTTTAGGAACAGAGGTTATGAGCAGAATAGATTTACTGAGGGAAAGACAGCTCCTGTCAGAGAGAGGGACAGGAGGGGGGGCCAGAGCAGGTAGTTCCCCAGGAAGTTGTCTCTTCCAGGGACTTTTATAGAGTAAAACCATGTAGTGAGATGGGTCTAAGGTGGTAAAGACATGGGAACTTTCCTAGGTGGGCATGAGGTGGGACAAAACTATGATCAACCAATGGTATTACAAGTACCATTGCTCAGGAACAAATAGGGAAGCCAGTCATGTAGCCAGCGGGCATGAATGTAGAACAGGACTTTATCAGGGAGTAGTAGTCAGATTAATGATTCTTGGTCTCCCTCAGGTTGATCATCAATCTTGGATGCCAATCTTTAGGGAGGTCGGCATTTGTTTGATCTTTGGTCTTTAGGTGTGGCCCATGGCGAGAGCATCCGTCCCTCCCAGATCTGCAAGATATCTTGTCTCCTGTGTTGTTTCCTTTGAGAGCCTGGCCCTGCCTGACTGCCTATAATATTTCTAGCTAACTCAACTGCCTACAACATTATTGTTGCCTCTCTTGAAGCTACGTTGGCCATCCATGTCTCTAGGCTCTCCCTTCAGGCCTGCTGATCTGTGTATCTGATTCCAGAGCAGTTCAGTATTGTGATGGTTACTGTAATATGATTTGAAGTTAGGAACTGATACATCACTAGATTTCTTCTTCTTTCTTAATTTTCTATGACTATTTCATGTCTCCTGCAACTCAATATAAATTTTCTGATTTTTTTCCATTTCTACAGAAAATACCATTGGCATTCTGATAGAGATTGTCATAGGTCTGTGGATTACTATAAGCTCTATGAACATTTAAGCAAATTAAGTCTTTCAAATCAAGAATATGACTATCTCTCCATTTATTTGTGTTTACTTTTAGTACCATGAGAAGCAGGATGAAAAGGCAGATTTGAAATGAGAAAAATTTTGCTGGTTTCCAGAAATAAAGCTCTTTTAATGCTGGAGCCTGTAACGTTTTGGGAAAAGAAAGCTTTGTGTTTCACAGGATTAAGGTTAGAAACAAGCCAAGTAATGTGCATCAGGAAATATGCCTTGAGGGCATCTGGCTTAGTTACTCTTCTTTTGATGCTGGGACAGGTAACCGACACCCAAAATGAGGGAAGGAAAGATTTATTTAGCTGACAATTACTGGAGGTTTCAGTCCATATTCATCTGGTCCCAAGGCAGAGCAGTACTTGGCAGAGATCAACCTTTCATGGTGGCAGCAAAGAGCAAGAGCTCAAAAGGAGAGGTAGCAGCAGCTCAAGCATCTGGCTTCTCTTCTCACCTTACACTGTAATGCAAATTACCTGCCCCACGGCGGGTGCAGTGTCCACACCCACAGTAATCAATCACAAACTCCAGAAGCCTCCCAAAGACTGCAAGAGGCTTTGAGGGGACACTTAGACACAAACCATAACAGCATCTCCACCATTGGTAGGATCCCACACAGAACAGGCTCAAGGGTGCAAAGCTGGACCACTGTCCTTTGATGCCTTAGGGCTTCAGACTCAAGATCTTCCTAGACAGTTGGTTGCCTGAAATTTCATTCACAGTGTTCACCTATCCGGGCACTCAGAGCTTTCTGCAGATGTGATCCCAAGGGCTTGACTTATACTTAAGCTGGCAGCAGACCTACTGTCATCTACCTGGTGCTAGTTTTACAGGGATGCAGAATTTGATAGTTTGAAAGTCAGAGAAGTTTGCACCCAGATTTCAGATGAAGGCCTGGGGGCCCGGGCAGTGAGCCTGTGGATGGGAAATGCATCAGGCTGTGAGTGAAGCCAAAGGTGCAGTGGAGAACCTAGGAAGTCGGAGAAGCCAAAAGATGGAATATCTGAGAAAGGTTCAAGGAGTACCCAGAGGGCTGGCAAACCAAGACCTCCAGAGGTCGCATTCTATCACTGTCTGCCCCGTAGGCTGGACATGGAACTGGGGACTTCATGGGAGCTTTGCTAGATTCAGGCTTGCTTTGGTCCAATTCCTTCTGCTCCTTCTCCCTTTCTGGGTGGAAATGTTTACCCTGTGCCATTGTGCCTTAGAAGTGTTTTAATTTCCCTTTGATGTTATAGGGCTCAGAGGCAAGAGTCTGCCAGGAGTCTCAGAGAAGACTTCGGACTTTTCAGTAATGGTTGCAAGTGCTAGGATGATTTCATTGAGATTTTTGTAGTCTGTTTCACTTGAATTCTAGTCTGGATTTTTTTAATTTTATTTTGTATTTAATGTTTCTTCTATTCTGTTATGTATACAGTTAGGTTACTTAAACTGCTTTTCCCTTTTTAATTTAACTGTTTATTACTGTGAATTTTCATCCATCTTAGTCAGCTTTTCTGCTAGTGAGACCCATATTCAACACCCACAATTAAATTTGCCTTACAGTTTTGGGGCAATTTGGTATGTGGTTGGCTGGAAAACAAAAGGTGTGATGGACGGTCATCTCAGGGCAACCGGGAAACAGGGAAGTGGAGAGCTGGGGACACAAAGGCTCCCTGCTCCCTCATAGCCCCAGTGACCCTCCTTCAGCAAGGTTCAGTCTCCCAAGAGCACATACAGGCATGAGCTCAGCAATGAACTGATCCACTGATGAGGGTAGCCCCTGGGATCCAATCTCTTTCCCAGAGCCCCCCCTCTGGGAGACTTTGGACGGGGCAGGGGGAATTTTTCATTTAAACTATATCCTTTTCTTAGTTCTGCATTTTGTCTTTACAAAACTTTTTGTACGTTATGTTATCATTTTCATTTGTGTCAAAAAATTTCTAATTTCCCCATTGGTTTTCTTCTTTGGCCCTATCATTATTCAGTGTGTTGTTTAAGCGTTGAATATTTGTGATTGTCCAATTTTCCTTGTACTACCAATTTCTAGTTTAGTGTCACTGTTACTGAATCTTCATAAATCTGTGAAGAGAATTTTTGGGCCCAAATTGTGACCTTTCCTGGAGAGTGTTCTGTGCTCTTATAAAATAATGTGTATTTCCTCAACCTCTTGCTGTTGAGGAAAATGTTCATTCTGTATATTTCTTGGATATCTGCTTTGTCCATAATATGAAGCCCCCCACTTCCTTACTGGTATTCAGCCTAAGTAGTCCATCAACCATTGAACCTAGGACATTGAACTCTCCCACCATGGTGTTGCTATCTATTCGTCCCTTCAGTTCTATGAAGGTTTGCACTCTATCTTTGGGAACTGTGGTGTTGGTTACATGTAGATCTTTCTTACGAATTGACGTTTTACTATATATACCCTATCAAGCTGTACTTTATCTTTCTTTGACTCTACTTTTCCTAGTTAAAGTCTCTCTATTCTGAGCATGTTCCCCTCTAATCTCTTGATTCTCATTTACCTGGAAGATAGTTTTCCATTTTTCTACTTTGAGCAGCCCATCTGTGTCCTTAAAATGACTCTCTTATTGGCAGAATGTGGTAGATCTTCGTGTGTGTGTGTGTGTGTGTGTGTGTGTGTGTGTGTGTATTCTCTCACTCCATTCGTTTTGATCGACAATTTAACGTAAATACTTTCAGAGTAGTTACTGGTAGTGAAATACCAAATAATATCGTTATATGAGTTACTTTATAACTGTCATTAGCTTTGTTGTGTCGCTTTTCTCTTCTTTTTGGAGGATACTATGGAGCTGCTCTGATCAAACATGCCAGACAAGCACGGCACCTGCCACCCTCATCTTGTGTTGGGGTGTATGTGTGTGTGTTGACTTATTACCTGTCTCATTTTATTTTTGTACACCTTTTATAGGAATTTTTCTGTATATTTATTATCAGCTTATGTAACATACCTTATAAGCTAAATGTTATAAGCTAAATGCAACTTCAGTTGCACGTTGACTGTTCTGATCTTTTGTTTGCATTTTTCAAGACAGTGTTTTGCTATATAGTTCAGGCTGGCTTTGAACACACTGTATAGCCCATCCTGGCTTTGAACACACTGTATAGCCCATCCTGGCTTTGAACTCACTGTATAGCCCATCCTGACCTCAAATCCATGGCAATCTGGCCACTTCATGGCTGGGTCTACAGGAATGCACAACCACACCTGGCTTCATGGCTATTCTTTCACTTCTTTATCACCTACACACACAATTTGATGGCATAAATTACTTGATTTGATATTGTGAGTTTAGTAGTAATATAGTTATTATTTTTTATAGTTTTCTTCTGTTATACCAGAATTAAATAATTTTATATCATTACAATGTTACCCTGAAATATGGACTAGAGATTTAGCTCAGTGGCATAAGTATCTGCCTGGTAGTGCAAGGTCCTGAGTTTGCAGTTTGATACCTGGTACCAAAAAAAAAAAAAAAAAAAAAAAAAAAAACCAAAACAATCATCTGGAGAGGCTAGGAAGTCTGGGCAAAGATTTTTTTCTACTGGATGATGCTACTCTTACATAGGGTATATGAAACTCATAATTCATTTTTGAATCTCTCAAAGAGGAAATAATTCCAATCATTGTTGAGCTGGAGTCTATGTGGGAAGTCACTTCATGTCACTCTAAAAGAATTTCATTTTTGTGATGGGCCTCAGAATTGTGTGACCCAACCTTCTGAAAATTGTCAATTGGTAGTGAAAATTTACTCTGAGATGGGCAGTATTTGTTTTTTATTTTTATTCTTTTTATAAATAATAATCATCTTAGATTAACTCTCATATATAAACAGCTATAAGCCATGAATGCAATAAAACAGAAAACAAATCTTCATGAACTTTGGATGGTTACAATATGCCAGTGAACGTTCTTCAACTGTAATGAAAGTTCCACTCTAGGGTGAGAGACTGATAGCAGGCCAGTATGCAAATGTATAGGGTCAGGAAGTGTATTTTCCCTACAAATTTGCTGTGAGTGTAAAACTGCTTTAAAAATTTAAATGCCTTTTAACATTAGTTTCATAGGATTATTTAAGCAGAGTGACTTATCTTCTTTGTTTTGAGAGGGAGTCAGCCTCAAACTTGCAGTCCTCCTGCCTCAGCTTCCCCAGTGGCCGGGATTTTCTTTCATTATTTTTTTTCAAACTGCTCTTTAACTAAAAGTATCTGTAGCAAAGTCTTTAGGTGTGGCAACTTCCAGTTATTTAAGCTTTGATGCTAGCACATTTAAACAAATGACTAAAACCTGATATGATTATAACAAATCCATTATTTTACAAAAATGTTTTAGTATTCTATCAAATAAAATACCTTGCATTCTAAGATCTTTGGAAATTTAATAATCTCTTCAACTCTTGCTACAAAATGAAGTTCTAAAGCTCGCAACACTGGTGGAACAAGCTACTGCTCTTTGGAATTCAAAGACAGAAACTCAGCTCTAACATGCTGGGACAAAAGAAGGAATTTGGTTTCTGCCGCCAGACCATGCCGCAGGTGATGCTGGACACTTGTGCTGCAGATCTGTCCTCCACCTCCTGCTTCTGACTGTATCTTGGATTCCAATTTGATCTCTGCTCCGACTGCCTCCAAAGGGGTCACCCCAGCAGTGAGACACCGAGTTAGTCCTCGATTAAAAACCCATTTATCAATGAAAGTGTAGAATCAATCTCATCCTTACCAACCCAAAACATCTACTATACTGACATTTTGAGCAGTATATGATCGAAAAATGTACCTGTGACTTAATCTCTGCCTTTATTACAGTTTGTTGCTATATTTAAAACATGATAGTAATAAACTTTTTATATGTAGTTTGAAAGTACAATTTGTCATTGCCAGTTTAATAAGTAAACTTTTGGAGACTGTTTTTAAGACTGATTTCTTTTTCTAAAATTTTATATGCACACGTACCTATACATACTTGACTTTATCACCTTCAGTTTAAAATTTTACCTTTAGTGACAGAAATTTTAAAAATCTTATATATAGTATGCAAATGACCACAAATACATAAGGCCCAATGTTTAAAAAAATTGATGCCAACAGAGAAAGAAGGTGGTGTTTTGCATATCAGTTCTGCACAATTGGTCTTGTCTATAAAATGGGCAAAATGACAAAATCCAGGTGGGAGCAAAAATAATAGAGTTTATCTTTTAATTCTTATACGTCTAGGAAAAAATCCTGTGACAACTAGGGAGAAAGAAAATTAACGTCTTTTCTGTCTGTTTCTTAGTTTTGACAACATCCAATAAAATGGTGGTTTTGGAGCAAGCAGTATTTGGGGGAAATCCCTTTTTTTTCATTATTTAAATCAGCTGACAACTTACCTTAAGCAGATACCCTGTTCTGTCATGTTACAAGTCTCAGCCAAGTTATTTTATTTAAATCTTGTAACATTCCCAGAAGAGTGTAGGTGTTTTAATGTTGAGATATGTAGAAATTCTAATACTTTATGTCGGAGGTCATAATAAAACTTTTTTAAATATAAAGGAGGCAATCCATAAACTGTTCCTAGATTTGTTTGAAAGTATTAGCAAGTCAGTATGGCTGACCACTGTATCCCAAAACCAAAGCTTGTGTCCATAGAAACCATTAGAAGTAGACAAGGAAGTTCGACCCTCTTGTCCTTTCTTTTTCACAAGACTTGTGTTTCACCATAGAATAATTTTCTGGGGTTCTTTATACTTTTCTTGGTTCCTTTATTGTCTATAGCCTCAATCTTTAACACAGTACCCAGGAGGTAATAAATTCCCAACAAATACTTGTTGAATAAATGAACAGCATTGGAACAAAGTGTTTTAATTCAATTGAAATTATTTTTACACTTTTTAGAGATGAATGAGATGCTATTTTTAGTCTTGGGAAACTGAATCTAAAAGAAGACCAATTTCCAAGATTCATTTTTTAAATTTTTTTCTTTATTGGGAAAAAAGCATATATTTAGGATAAGCCTATCTATCATCTATCTATCTATCTGTCTGTCTGCCTGTCTGTCTGTCTGTCTGTCTGTCTGTCTGCCTGCCTGTCTGTCTGTCTTTATGCCTTCTCTCCATCAGGCCTGCGGAGGGTACTGACCCAACATCGATGTCATAGAGCTTCAGTGAACATGAGTGTGTTGTTGTCCTCCATCTTTTCCATGGCTTACTCTGCAGTTAGGGGGAACTTGATGTTGGCGTAGTGGTCAAGTTTCTCCTGGGACGCTCTTCTGATGGTATTTGGGCAGCTTCCGGAGCCTCAGTGTCTTGGGATGACGAAAGGTGAATGATGTTCATATCTTCTTTTTGTGGCTGTGGATGCCTTTTATATTTTTGGGAGGAACTGGGGATTGAACTCAGGCCCTTGCGCTTGCCGGGGAAGCGCTTATTCCACCTCCTTGACCTCTGTGGATGCCTTTTAGCATTGCCTTCTTGGCCTTCAAACTTTTGCTTTAGCTTCAGCTTTGGGAAGGGCAGGGGCTCCCTTCTTCGCCTTCAGCGCCATCTTGGTAAAAAGTTCATTTTTGATGGTTCTTTTTTTTTTTTTTTTTGTCTTTTTGAGACAGGATCTCACTATGCAGTTCAGGCTGGCCTTAAGCTCACTTTGTAGCTCAGGCTGATCTTGAACTCACAACAATCCTCCTGCCTCAGCCTCCTGAGTACACCTGGCTTCGTTTGTAAAATTCTAATGACCTGATTAGCTCAGGATCAATCTAAGACTTCCTGCTTTACTATTCTGTCATTACTTACCAATGCAAAGATTAGCAAGTTCCTTCTTTCAGAGCAAAACACCTACTGAGCTGTTAAAAACTGTTCTGCTTTAGGAACAATGTTACAAATGCCTTTATGTATTGTACTTAGCTAGACCTCTCTTCACACCTCCAGGGGAGGCAGTCCTCCAAGCGGCGTTCTGGGAGGAAGGGTGCCACAGAGTCTCATTATTAATGCACTTGTGCTTTACATACCATTCTCTTCTAGCCTACAAGTAAGTATTAACTGAAAACTACAAAAAATACATCCAGTTAAAGCTGGGACCGTAGGTGATGACATGTATGCTTATGAAACCCGCTCACATGGATGTTTATGTTTCCTTTTTGCTTGGTTGACTGACTTTTTAACGAAGACTCCCTGATATGATACATTTATGTCTTGACAATAAATAGGATATTGTAGCTTCTGTGATTGGCCGCCCGTTGCCAGGTTCCTTTTTCAGAACCTTTACACCCTCTATCTCCAAGCTTTAGGTCTTTTGATGGAACACACTTATTTCATTAGATGCCTATATTTGTATTTTCAATATTGGGTCTCTTATTGTCAGGATAAGTCATATGAGAAGTAAAATGGTTAAAAGAGTTAGAAACACCTGAGTAAAATGAGAAGTGAAAATTAAGGAAATTATGTCCTGTCTATTGTGATTGGAGAGGAGAATGGAGCGATCACTCCGAGTCCCCTGTTTTCCTTGCAGCGTAGAATGAATGGACTAGACGGCTTTGCGTTATTCATCTAGAGGGGGTCTTCTAGGAGCCGACAGTGAGGTTCTTTTGACAAATTGTCAATTTTTAGCAGTTTAACAGAAAAAAAATTAAGCTTTACCACAATGAATTAAAAGTAGCACCGTTTCTAAATTAGTTTTTGAAATATGTTTCCTGACTTTAATGATGTCCCTAGCAATAGACTTGAATGGCGTGTATCTTGCATGAACACAGCTCAAAATTCAGTTTTTTTGTACTGTACTTAAGCAGTTACATTTAGGAATAATTGATAATCAAATAAAATAGACCACAAAGCTAAATTTAAAATATTAACTTACACTCTGAAAATGTCTGCTGAATTTCTTTTATTTTCTTTCTTTTATTTCCCCTTCTGTACTAGGAATTGAAAATAGTCTTTGCATTGAGCTACACCCCCAATCCTTTCCTTATTTTTATATTTATTTTAAAATAAGTTCTTGTTAAGTTCTTAAGTTCCTTTGGTTGGGTTTGAACTTGCTCCATACTACTGCGCCAGGTTTCACTCATGCTGGAATTGCAGGTGTGTGACACCACACCCAGGTTATCAGAGCTACTTTTAAATTATGCCTCCCCCAGGGATGTATGCTATGGGACAATCAGGGTGGGTAAGAATCAAACACATGGAAGTGCTCCTGTAGCATAAAGCCTTCATAACTTGCCAGTATGTATAATAAAAATAGCTAAGGTTATTACCTATAAAATCATTCTGGAGGGTCAGCCAGATAGCTCAGCCGGACTAAAGAGCTTGCTTAGGCAGACTAGGGCATGGTTCAATCCCCAGTGTGCTGTGCTGGTCCTGCCCCTGGGGCACACTGAGATGAGGATTAAGACTGGGCGTGGTGGTATATTCTTGTAATCCCAGCACTTGGGAGGCTGAAAATGGGGGTGGGGGGTTGGGGTGGGAATCACTAGAGGTCAATCTGTGTAGTGAGATCCTGTAAACCCTGTACTAAATACATTCAAAAAATTAGTCTACAACCTGGAGTACAAAAGCATTTGTAGAGGCTGAGGCAAAGTAGCATTTTGGTTATTGTATTTATATTGAGAAGATCAAATGAACAAGAAAAATGTTTACCAAGCTCTTCGTCCCTTAGTTGCTATATTTTTCCTTTATGATCTAACTGAAGAGGCTCAAAATACTGGAGACGTATGCAATCTTATTTTTCCTATGAAAAATACAGTTTTTGAGTGCTGAGCGGCTCGCACCCTAACACTGAGCCCTACCACTGGTCCTTCGATGAAGGATGATCTGCATACCTAATGCACACCGACGTTGTAGTTACAGTGCTCCTAGTACCTGATCGTTTTATTACTCGTCTATTTCATTGCTTCAACGTGCTTTGCCAGAATAAATGTAGCCATCTTGAGTGGGGATTTTTGGTTAACAAAGGTAGATAATATCAGTTACTATTCCTGAGCTTTGGAGGGAAAGGGCATAAATAGAAGTTGACAGTCTCAGTGTGTCATTAGCAAACTTTGAAATTGCATTATGCTATTGACTTTTAAAAATATTTGTAAGAAATTATTACTGTTGTAATTCACCTGCCTATAAAATAAATATTAATTCTTCACCAGAAATGTTAGCATTATATTATTCATAAAGTTTAATAATTTCACAAGAATAATGAATATATATATTTTTTTGTTTGTTTGTCTTTTTGAGACAGGGTCTCACTATACAGTTCAGGCTGGCCTTAAGCTCACTTTGTAGCTCAGGCTGGTCTCGAACTCACAACAATCCTCCTGCCTCAGCCTCCCGAGTGCTGGGATTACAGGCATGCGCCACCACGCCCGGCTAATGAATCTATGTTGCTTGACAAAAAGCATAGCAAACATAAGTGAAATTTACCAATATCAGAAAGTTTTTAATGCTAAAAAGAAATGTAATTTGTAAAGTTAGCATGTTTAAATGGTAACGTTTTTACTATTACCTTGAAAAGCAAATAAACTATGATAGCAAAAAATTCAAGATGATGTGAGAACAGTATCAAATTTTAATTAAACAAGTATATTAACTGGCTCTGCCTGTCAAGTTTTATACAAATTGTCTAACTTATAAAAAAAACTTGTGAAACAACATACATTTTGTTGTTATTGTTGCTCTTGATGGGCAATATCCCTACTTGTTTTATTTACTTTCACCATGGAAATCAGGTCAGTGTCTGAAACTAGAAAAGGAACTGAATTAGTTTTTTTTGTCTTATTTTTATGATCACGTAATAAGGTAGAATTGATATCAAGTCTGACAAAAGTGACAGAATCAGACTCCAAGCCCAGCTGTCACTGGATTACGTGTACAATCGTGACACAAGTATGTTTGATCCGGGAGTTCCAGTTTCCTTGTCTGCCAGCCAGTGGCAGTGTAGCTAGTATAGACAATCGGGTTTGAATTGTGAGAACTCTTTGGTATTCATACAGAAATATGTTCTTATTTCATAGGGTCAAGTCATGGTAAAAAGCATTTTTTGAAATGAGTTAATGATAAACTAAATGATAAACTAAACCATTTTGCTTATACAAGGTATATTGAGAAAACAAAGATTTTCCAAAGCTGTTTCAAAGCATAAAGAATCTGAAGCTAGGAAATAATACAAGGTCGTTTCCTTATAAGATGTGGGGCTCAACTCTACTTTATTTCCGTCTTTAATCAATTTGATTCTATTACAGCAAGGAATGCTGGGACTCATTAAATCTGAAGAGCAATGTGAAAATCCAGGTTTAGAAAGTCCTTTTCTTTTCTTAACTTTCATGTAAAATGTAGAGTCCAAGAGAAACTGTAAGAAGTATAAGCTGATGCTTTGCTTCTCAATGCTCATTACATTAATAAAAAAATCACCCAAAGTTTATCCAACCCAACATTTCTCCTAAGAAGCAGGGAACAATATGATGATGTAAAGATATTTGATTCCAAACATGTATCTACATACTACAAAGTCAAAACTCGCTCAGGCACTCAGCATTTAATTTCTGCTTCAAAATGCTTGTGTATTGTTCCCTTAGTTTCCTGTGGTTTTTTTTCTTCCTTTCACTTGGATCAAAGTGGTTAGTCCTTTGAAATTGGTTCATTGTTTAATGTTTCCATTCTTTCTTTCCCGAGAGAGCAGTACCACGTTTCTCCCCATCAACATCATGAGCTTCTCCATCTCCAGATCTCTTCTAAGACTCAAAATGTTTTTGAGGTCTCTCATCTTTTAGAAAACACATTTTTAACTGATTCCTAAGATATTGTTCTATGTAAACTTCTAAAGAAAATCTCTTAAGGGCTGGCCAAATAGCACAGCGGATTAAAGCGCATACAAGCAGGCGCAGGGGTCAGGGGTTCAATTCCTGGGCCTGCCATGCCAGCACTGCCCATGGGGCGTGCTGAGATGGCAACTGAGACTGGGTGTGGTGGTGTGTGCCTGAATCCCAGCTCTTGGTGCACAGTAAGCAGGCATATCACTATGAACATTTAGTAATGAGACCCCGAACACCCTGTAGACCCTTCCCTGAAATACAGAAAATAAATAAATAATAAAGAAAAGTTTGTAATGGACAATGATTACTTATTTCTCCTTTCTTACGGCTTATGTACCATTTACATTTGGATTTCATTGCTACTTTTCTACTAAAAACTGCTTTTGAGTGTTTAACTTGAGTTACTTTTGGTTTTCATTTGCTTTTCAATCGGCAGTATTTGTTGCAATTAGCTACTGGTTACTGTTTGATGATTTTTGATAGATTTGACTCAGTCTATCAGTTGATATGCTGAACTCCTATTTTGCAAATTGAGTCCCTCTAAACATTATTTTCTAAATAGAAAGAAGTCCAGAGACTAATAATGAATGAAAACAACATGATCTGTTGTAGCGACAATAACCGCCATCTCTAAATACTTTTAGAAAAAAATAATTTCATATCTTAAACCCAAAACATATAGCCTACTATGTTTACCATACCAGACAGACTTACTAGCAAAGATGTTTTTCAAATCACACAGAGATTTTAAAGCTGTTTAACAAAATTTCTGTTTTCTGGATGAAATAAAATTCCCCCGTAAAGTCTATTCGTCTATAATGTCCTATTTTGTTCATGTTGTAAGATTTTCACACAGATATCTGGGTGGTCTGCTGCTGATGGATCATGTGTGGAGGAGGAATGTTCTGCCCTCTGGGAACTTTCCTCTGTTTTACAGGTTAAACTGACTGGGGTCAGTTAATTTTCATTGTAACTATTTTCTCGCAGCCTTTGTTCCCATTGGTTACAGTTGGAAAGCCTCATTAAGTAAGAGCCAAAAATGCCACTCTTCCCACCATGTTTAAAGACAGAAGGTAAAACGCATTACACCATCTAAAGAAATATGATTTTGGTGCAATCACTCAGGTATGCCTTATCAACGGACATAATCATTGTAAAGATATTTATCTGAACTGTGTGGACCAGATTTCTACCTCTGATTACAGTTTTAGTCTTGTGGACAGCAGTCATTGTTGAAATCCCATCCACATATAAAAAATATAGAGTTGAAAGTGGATATTCATTTTTCTTTTCTTTAAATTTTTAATCTACTATTTATTTGGTACAGGGTCTTGCTATGAAGTTAGGATTCCTGCTGATTCTATGTCTCAGCCTCTCCAGTGTTGAGCTTATAGGTGTGCACGGCCACGCCCAGTTTCAGGGCCAGCATGGTGTGTGCTGGGTTCCAGGGTCTGCACTGCATGCAGTTACCTGTACATTTAACTGAGCTCCTTGAGCTTGCCAGGCAGGCACTTAGACCTGCCTAACGATCTCCCCAGCCTGAATATTCCTTTTTATAACCAGCACTGTACTTCTCCAGAAAGGGCTTCTAAGTCCTAAAGGAATTGAGCTCCTATTATGATCAAAGTCTATAAGCAATTATGCTCCATCGGTTCTATTTTATAGAAAGCATTAGCTGTACTCACACCTGATAATGCTAGTTAATATTCAGTACTTTGGGATATTCTGCTGTTCCATGCAGTGGTCTCTGAATATATTAGAGAGACTACTTCGATATAATAGAAACAATGATGGGAATTTGATGAATGTTAAGCTTTACCTTTGGGCTGATCACTTCACCTAACAAGTCTCTAGCCTCTCTTATATGTTGACATTCATTCATATTTTTTTCTTTAGTTTGAGGGCAGAAGACTGAAAATCCATTGAGGCCTCCTTAGCTCTCTGTATGTAGATAACACTGATGGGAGAATGGGAGGAGAAAGAGGGGCCATTTCTTCTGTTTTTTTCTGTAGTATCTGGAGGAAGGGGAAATATGTAAAGATGACTGAGGACAATTTGGGGTAGCTTTGGGCTCACAAACCTTTGGTGAAAGGTTTCACTCCAACAGTGAGAGTGTAGGGGTCTGATGTCTTTCTCAGAGCACTAATTTATTCGTAAGATCCAAAACTCTCATTTTCCTCTAAGAGAAGCTGAGAGAACAGCAGCTGTCCAGTAATTTAGCCTCAGACTTAGGAAGAACTTTATCTTTGGATTAAAGTATTTGAAGTCACTATTACTTCCTAGAGTTCCAAATTTGCTTATATTTTCCCAGTAAAATACTGACCGATGGAGATCTTGGTATTAGGTGTAGTATTAGGCATGGTATTTACATGCCTAATTCTACATCCCTATGGTACAGGAATCTACAATCCTAATATATACAGTCTATATATCTATAAAAATGGCCGTTTTGGACCAGGATTCAGACTGTCCAGTTATACAGTGCTAAAATAGTTCTTACCTGTGGTTTTCTAGTATGAAGTTTCCACTGAAGAAACAATTTTGAAAAACTAGGTGTGAGTTACACTTAATCATAATGGACACAGCATGAGTACATGGAGATTTAAGGTCCTGGCCTTCGATTTATTCTGAGACATTATCATATAAAATGTCAAGTTGAATGTTTTACTTTGTTCAAATTAGATTCCAGCATTGTCCCTAATCATTAATTTTTCAAATGGCCTCAAAGCCACTGTAGATAAAATTTTGAGCCAAAATTTTTAAATTCACAGCACAGCCAGTTTTCAGATTAAAAGCTAACCTGGAAAGAGGTAACTTGTACAGAATAATGACATGAATTTCTGTAATTAAAAACATCACAAATTGTGTTGGTGGAACTTAGAGGAATAAGTATAAGATTTTTTTCTAAACAGATTTGAGCACAGAGGGTAAAACATAATACATGCATCAAATTTGTCAACTTCAGTGTACTGAACTAACTTTTTGGATTAATATGCTATTTTAAATAGCAGTTAGTAATGATTCTGTCTGTTTGTTTAGCTGATTGAAGGTCTAACTCAAGCAGAGATGGAAAGGAAATTGAAAAAGAACAAAAAAGTCTAACGACACAGACCACAATGAATGTAATCATTAAGTTCTGCAAATGTATCCATAAGATAAAGCTCCTCAGATTCAGTCATGTGACTCTCCTCCTTGTATCTACCTCTTTAGACTAATACAAAAGTGAACATTCAAAGCTTTATGCAGAGAGAATGCTAGAGCAAATTTAGTATGTGTCATTTTCCCTCCAATACCCAGCTCTAGATTACATTTCCCTTTCTTGTGTACTGAACAACCTCAGAAAACTTTGCACAATTTGCTTTTTGAAATTTGGATGATGAGTCAATGGAGTGCCCACTTTTGACAGGTGTAGACAAAGGAAGGGGTGTAGAAAGAAAAAATCATGATGTGTGTGTATAGACAGTACAGTTGGGATAGATAACGCTGTGCTTCTACATAATTCTATGAGAGGCAAGATCTGCACTAATGGTGGTTGGACAGGATATTATGTCAGCTTTTAGTGCTATGGTCATCCACTAGGTAAATAATTATTGAAGTTTTGATATAATTCAGATATAAAAAAATAAGATAAGTAAGCAGCTACACTCTTAATTCACTAATAAGAGATATCTGCTAAAATAATATCTGTAAATATAATATCATGTGTGCACCTTGTACAATACCAAAACGTTATGAAAACAGTTTGCAATGTATTAATTTATCGAATCTGTACAGTTAAGGTGTCTTGAAACTGTCTGACATTTGTATTTCAATAAAAAAAATTAAAAAAGAAATTTGGATGATGATGCAAGAAGAGTTTGGCAATCAGAAGGGCATCTTTTCTGTAGCACTGACTGACAAATTTTCACTTCTTAAGACTGCCATATAACAGGCCTGGGAGATGGCTCAGTGGAATGGAAGTTTGAATGGCTCAAACTTCCCTGGAAAGCGCAGGATCCTGAGTTTAATCGCCAGTACCAAAAAAAAAAAAAAAAAAAAAAAGACTTGGAGAACTAAGATACTTCTATTTCTATTTGTCTTTATAATCTTGAGGATTTATGTACCTTGTATACTGAATTGTCTGTCTATCTTATCTATCTATCTATCTATTATCTATCTATCTATCTATCTATCTATCTATCTATCTATCTATCTATCTATATTTTAAAAATCTTCCCCAGGACAAAATATCATCTTTTTTATTATTATTATTATTTTTATTGAAGAATAAATAGCAATGAAACAGTTGAAAAACAAATTAACAGGATGAATGTGATAAATTAATACATTGCAAACTGTTTTTGTAATGTTTTGGTGTCGTACAAGATGTATACATGATATTATACTTACAGACACTGTTATAGAACAAGTTCCTAATCAGTGAATGAAGAGAGTGTAGCTATATACTTATTTTTTATAGCTGAATTATATCACAGATTCAATAAATAATACTTTATACTTTGTTATCTTCCTAGTGTTTGTCCATAGTACTAGAAGCCAACATAATATCTTGTCCAGCCACTATTAGTGCAAATCTTGCTTCTTATAGAATTATGTAGAAACACGGCATATTTATCCTAACTGTACTGTTTATACACACACATCATGATTCTCCCTTTCTATACACCCTTTTTTTTTTGTCTAGACCTGTCAAAGATGAGCAATCCATTGTCATTAAACCAATTTAGGTACCTGAACTTGGCAACACAATCCAGCACAGTCCAGCATTCCACAATAATAGTGAGTTATCTGAAGAAGTTGTGGACTATAGCCATTTACAGCTCAACTTATTATTATGGCCCCACATTATATACCTTATTTTCATACTTTTCTGCTGGATGGTTAAGACTGAGATAGAGCAGGACCTATATAACAAAAGATGTAGCTTTTGTTTCTGATGAGGTCAGTGAAGTCCCCTCAGGGTTTATCCTGTTATCCTGTACCTTACTCTAGATCCTTTGTCTGTGTCATCCATGCAGATGAGTCATAGCCAATGCTTGACCAGTTTGCTCTCTGTGAGAGCCTGAGAGAAAGTTTTCTCTCCATGTAACTCTCCCCAGGCACACTACACATCATCAATCTCTTTCCTCTGTGGCTCCATAATATCCTTGATCAGAAAATTTGGGGCACAACTGAGTTTCATGATGTTACAGTACAGGTTCTCCTATGTCCTGAGTCTTCGCTGACCTTGAAAGGCTAGGGTCAAAATGTTGGCTGGCCTTGCGACTCTTCTATTTCTCCAATTTTGATCTGTGAACTTAAGTTGTTAACCATCCAGAAGAAAAGCTAATTAGTACCCTGCAGCATATACCGTTCAGTTTGCCCTAACTATCTGACTCAATTCTTTTTAGTTGTTCTTGTACATTTCTATTGTATTTCTTTTTTTGACTTCTTATGCTAGGGAGACTATACGATATTTGCACATGTGTGTCTGGTTTATTTCTCTTATGAGTATATGTTCAAGTGGCATCCACTTCAATATAAATGCTTCAAGTTTATCATTCTTTTTTTTTTTTTTTTAGAACCAGGGATTGAACTCAGGCCCCTGCGCTTGCCAGGAAAGCGCTTATTCTACTGAGCCATCTCCCTGGCTCCTAGTTTATCATTCTTTATAGCTGAGTAATACTCAATTATATAGAAAAACCACATCTTTTTAAACCATTCCTCACATGATGGGCATCTTGGTTGTTTCCAAGATTTTGCTATCACAAATTGTGCTGCTATAAACATAGGTACACATATATCACTATGATATAATGCTTTCAGTTCCTCTGGGACACAAAATGTCATCTAACAGAGAAGAGACACCAGGCCAGATTTCTTGAGTGACCTCCAGATACCAGGCCCTGTGTGTTTACTGGAGAAAGAGTGTAGGGCAGGTTGGGATTACTCTGGTGTCTGCACAGCACCTTCTACAAAACATCTGAGCAGACTTAGGAATTAGGATTCAAAGTTTCAACCCACTCAGTTTACAGACAAAGGAGCTGTTATAGACAGTTTGAAAAACACTACAAGTATACACGGAGGGGACAAAAATTTCTTTTCCTAATCCAGTAAACAGACTGCTAGAGAAAACTGTCATTTTTTTTAGTAATTGTGGTAAATGACTGTTTTTATACAGCTGCAATCTATTTTTAATATTTCCTAGTTGCAATCTGTTTCTTAAACATCACCAATTACTATTAGCTATGAAGTTGCATGGCATTTCCATCCCGTTGAAAGATACAAGTCATACTAAAGAGATCAAAATAAAGAAGATGCAAGACATTGTATTAGTTAAGTAGGTCACATTGTCGGTGATAAATTCAATCCTTCTACAAAGAGCTGCAAGAAGTTAAGTGAGAAAAAAAAAGAGTTAAATATTATGGAGTTAAGACAGCTGGTGTTTGTTAACATTTGTTAACAGTATTCATGGGTCATATTAAAGTCAGTGGGAAACACGGGTGGGGAAATTTCTTTCTTCCAGATGGCTTCTGTAGCTTGGCCTGTCAGAACTAACATGTGATGAGGGAAGACGAGCACGTGCACGAGGTCCAAGTGTGCCGAAGCTCAGGGTGTACAAAAGACCATCGTTGTTTCTCTCGGGCCAGGCTGTGCATCTGGCGTCTAAGGTGCCTGCGTGCACTTTTGGAAGCTTATTGGAATCAGATTCCACATAATCCTGTCTGTGTGGTCTCAGTAAGTAACTGAACTATTTTAGAATATGCATCTGAACCCATAAACAAAAGGAAGAAAATGGGAATATATGCCCAAGATGAAACTGTTGTGGAATGATATTGTAAGCTGTTAATAGATTAGTAGTTGTGTAATAACACTGTAAGATATTGATCCTTCCATCATTTCAGTTTAATAAATGTTACCTATCCATGTAGGAGGTGCTTATCAAGCATGACCATGTGCTGAACATTTGAAATCTATCTATGACCTCTTTTGTTTCCAAAAAATAACACAAATAACTGATTGAATTGATGTTTCACTAGGCATAATTTAAAACTTAGAGAAAGTATATGAACTAACTGCTTTCAGATTTTGAATACAAATTTACAGAACTTTGCGGCTGCATGACCGGCTGGAGTTGGTAGGATCCCAGAGAAGAAAATCTACAGAGAAATGGCCAGGGAATGGGGAGCAGTGTCCTTCTCTATTGCTGGTTCTCTATTGAGCTCTAAATTTTTTGAATCAGCCACATAGCACGGGAAAAACTCATTTAAAATTTTTTTGTATTAGGACATCTTTAAAATGTTTCAACAATATACGATCATAGGGATTTGGGAAATCGGCACATCAATGCTTAAGTCTTGTCCTTAACTTGGGAAGGCCTGAAGCCATTATTCTAAAAAGCGATGAACAGAGTGCCAAAGTATGTTTAATTTTTCTGAGTCCAAACAATGTCTACATCAATGATAATATGTGCTAAATAATCAGAATTCAGAGTTTATGTCTTATAAAGATACATTTATGTGAAACAGTTTTTTTGTTTTACATTATGAGAATGAGTGCCATTACAGATGGCCATTACTCATCACTTAGATGTTCTCCACTCATGATAAAAACTTCTGAAGCTCCCAACAGTCTCTGCAACAAGAACAAAGCAGGAGGAATCACAATATCTGATATACCTCCATTATACTACAGAGCAACGGTGATTAAAAACTGCATGGTATTGGCAGAGAAAGAGAGGTGGTATGCTGGAACAGAACAGGGATCCTGGAAGCCTCCAGAGGCATTCAGCTTCTTGATCACCCACAAAGCAGTCACAGCAGACACCGAAAAATGATAACATATTTAACAAACAAAATTGTTATTGGAAAATTGAGTAAGTAAAGAAGATTAAAGTTGTACCCCTATGTTCTGTTATTTATTAAACTATAATAAGGGTGGGTCAAAGATCCAAATGTTTAAACAGAACTAATTAAGTGCTGGAAGATGAAATAGGTAAGATATTTGGAGTTGTAAGTATAGGCAAAGACTCTGAACTGAACTCTAATTACAAGAAATATCAGCAAGAATCAGCAGAGAGGATCATGTCAAACTAAAAAAAAACTTCTGTACAACAAAGAAAACAAGATGGGAAAAAATTATTTCTAGTTATTCTTTATATAGAAGAGTATCTAGAGAATATGACAAACTCAAAAAAATTATCTCATAAGTGCAAGGTCCTGAGTTTGATTCCTGATACCAGAAAAACAAAACAAAACATAACACAAGTTTCTTCACTCAATATGAAAGATGCAATCAAAAATGGAAAAGAGAAATGAAGAAGCAGTTCCTAGAGAAAGTAAAAATACCCAATGAGTGCACGAAAAATGTTTATTTTCTCTCACCATTGGAGAAATGCAAGTTAGAACAACACTATAGTTCCATCTTACTCAAACACTAATGGAAATCTTAAAGACATCAAAGAGTTACGAATACTTACAAGTGTTCAGTGAAAACAGAATGCTTTTACATTGTCGATGGGAGTGTGAACAGCCACTATAGAAATAAGTGTGGCACTTTTTTCAAAGAACTAAAACTGCAAATTTCACTTGACCAAGCTATTCCCCTTCCGGGTATCTTTCTGAAAGAGCTAAAGAGATTACATGACAGCAAGGCAAGCTTACCAATATCTGGAGCAGCAGAATTCAAATTATCCAAGTCCAGGAAGCAGTCTGTATGTCCATCAACAGATGAATGGATAAAGAATACATGGTATCAATACACAGTAGACTACTACTCTGTTATGAAGAAGGATAAATTCAAGACATTCATAAGAAAACAGATACACCTGGATAAACTACTATTAAATAAAATTAATCAGACACACAAATTTAAATGTATATTTCTCATTTGAATAAGGCAAAAATGTAACTTTTAAAAAAGCACAATAAAGTTTGATAGAAGGTAAGAGGGACACAGAACTTTTGCAAGTAGGAGGTGTCCGTAAGACTGCAGGCAAGAAGAAGGACAAAGGGGAAAGGACAGAAAGAGAGCTGGCATTTGTCACTTACATGTGCCCAGTGCCCACGATGCATGTAAGTGTTATAGGTCATCAATAGGATCTAAAAATAATATTGTTAATAATAACGGAGTAAAGGAAAGGGGAAAGGTGGGTGGGAAGGTGGAGAGGAGGGGGGAGAGGAAGCACAGGAAGCAAGATGAGCGAGGTACCTGGCCCCCCTCCTCAAGACGATGGAGCATTAGATGTTACAATTATGTGCTAATAAAAGAAAATTGAGCCAGGCGTGGTGGCGCATGCCTGTAATCCCAGCACTTGGGAGGCTGAGGCAGAAGGATTGTTGTGAGTTCAAGACCAGCTTGAGCTACAAAGCGAGCTGAAGGACAGTCTGAACTGCATAGTGAGACCCTGTCTCAAAAAGACATTAAAAAAAAGAAAATCGAAAATGTAAAGCACATAGAAACCTTCAAAAATATGATTTTTATTTTAAGCAATGTCTTCTGATTTCCTGCGTTCTGTATTTTGTAGAGAAGATCTACATTACAAAAGAAGAGAAAGAAAAATCAAGTCAGATATATAAAGTAGTGGCTCAGCGCGTGCCTCTGGCGACCAGCAGCCCTAAGTTCCGGCCCATTTTGGAATGAATGTGCTGTTCAATATGGGATCGCATAATTTGCCTCTCTGTCACACTTTTAACTCTAAAACTTAGAGAATAATTTATCTTTCATGTGGATTGTTATGATGATGGATATAAAGACAGTAGTGTTAGTTAGACTCTTGTAAACATAAATAAGAACTGTTTTACTACACAAAATTTAACTTTGTCAAAATATTTCCCCAGGATTGGGGATTGAACTTGAAGCCAGGACCTTCATACTAATCTCTGTCTCAGACTCTTTTTCTGTTTTGTTTTGTTTTGAGAAAACTTCTTGCTAACTTGTTTAGGTTGGGTTTGAATTTGAAATCGTCCTGCCTGCCTCTCAGGGGGATTGCTGTGTGCTTCTTGCCTGGCGTCTCAAACTGTTATGTGTGTCTCTCTTTTTAGGGCTTCTCTCTCCTTTTTAAGATTTAAATCATGAAAGATACAGCTTCTACTCCTCCTGTATCTCATTCTCCCATTTCAGAAGGGACAAATGAGTTTAGCTTCCATTGTTTGCTTGCCTATTATAATTCTACACATTTATGATAATAATGCATAATATTTAGAAAATAAACTACAAGGTTTATACTCATTGGGCAGGTTAGTTAATGAGGATGCAAAATTTTCTTTGTGCTATTTAAATCAGCTCAAATAAAATTCTGTGCAGTGACACTGGGACAAAGTTTAGCCTTTGATGATTTAATGTACCAGATAAATACCAAATAGACAGAGCTGTACTAGCTCAGTGGTGCAGTCATGCTTAGCATGCCCAGGCCCTGAATTCAATCCCTATTACCTTTCCTCCACACATGTTCAAAAAATATAACAGCGTTATATGATTTGTCAGTTAAAATATGTCCTACAATTATGATTATATTGTAGACCAAAGAACAGTGTATGACATTTTAGTAACCTAAAACTGTCAAGTATTTTAACCTAAAACTGAAGCTCTAAAGAATTTTTAATCATCTCCTGGATTGATGAAGTCAATTCAGCTTCAGGCTAAAAGAAGTGATTGATTTTAGAGGGCTGAGGCCTAAGTGAATATTGTAACGTGAGGCAAAAGGGAAATATACTATAATACTTACAATACATTTAAACAGAGAGACAGAAAAAGAGGGCGAGAGTGGGAGGAGGAGGGGAAGGTGGTAAACTGGTGGGGTGTGAGGGGAGAGAGAGAGAGAGATAGAGACAGAGACAGGGAGAGAGAAAGAGAGAGACAGAGAGACAGAGAGATAGACACACACACACTCACACACAGAGAGAAGAGACTAACCTCAGGTACATTTCAGAAACAGAGGCATGTCTTAGCAAAATGAGCTTCTGTTACTAGCACTGGCCAAGAATGCAGGAGATGGGTATCACGGGAATAAGACAAACAGCGCCTGAATGGTGCATAAGTTTGAGGCGCACCCCTAGGGCTTTCTTGTTCCTGCAGGAGAACGTGCCTCTGTGTTCATTCATCACAGGAAGCCTGCAGAGTTCCATCCCAGCAGAAGTGTATTTTCGATCAGAGCACACATGGAATCTGTTATAAATAGCCTCTTCCTCAAACACCTAGGACTGCCTGCCTCTGCTTTCAAGGTGATTCTGTTATTTGTCTTGAATTTCTTTTCCTCTTTAGCTGCAATCATTTAGTATATGGGTTTCTACATGCCGGCAAATGGTTACCTCATGAAGGCTTAGGAACAAAACAATAAAATCCTGCTGCCAACAAATGCCCCTATTTTCTCAGGGAAGCCCGTTGTACTGAATGACTATTCAGCATTATTTCTGAGATGTAACATTGCTCTATTCAGCCTCTTATTTTGTTCTCTTTATCTCCCATTTTGGTTTTGTTTCTTCTTTTTCAAAACATCTTGGATAAAGACTTGTGCTTGGAAATTCAAGTGAGTGAAAGGAGCATAGACCCAATGGGTCATGGCCTGAAATGTATTTTAAACTTAGGACAAAGGCTCAAGAAAGCATAAAATGAACTGTATATACAGTTTAAAGTTGCTGACAGTCTTATCAGACAATAAAGTAATACAAAGAAGAGACAAGGCACAAACAAAAGAATTAAGGACAAAATAAAATTAAAGATCTGTAAAAATTAATTAATTAATTAATTGTACTTTGGGGAAGGGTCTACAGGGTGTTCAGGGTTCTACTACTAGATCTCACTCATAGTCATCTGCCTGTTTACAGCCTCCCAAGTGCTGGGATTAAGGCATGCACCACCATGCCCAGTCTCAATTGCTGTCTCAGAGCGCCCTGGGGGCCAGGGCCAGGCCCGGGACTGAACCCCCGCCCCTCTCCTGCTTGCAGGTGCTTTAATCCTCTGAGCTCTTTGGCCGGTCCTGTAAAACTTCATAGGAATTAATAATTGACATGGACGAGGAGAAAAAGGAGACATAATGACTTTAGGGAGCAAGAAAGTGCATTCTGACAGACATGAGGAATGTTAGGGACAGCGAGAGCAGAACAGGACTGAGGATAGGAAACCTGGAACACCACAGCTGTGACTTTCAGCAGGACTGAAGAACACAAAGAATTTGAGCCTCTGAGTGTCATATTAGGTAGACTTCAAAAAATTCTCATTTGAAAATGTGTGAAATATTGTGATGATTTTAAAATTTAGAAAATATCGTGGACTTCAGGATACATTTGTATATGGAATATATCTAAGATAACATTTTTCTCAATATTTTGTTAGTGATGTATGCTTTCATTACACTGTACTTAAAACACAATCTTTGCTTCTGGTCTGGCTTCTGCTTTTGCATTCTCTGTTGAGTTACTTGAAACTTGCTGTGCATTTTCTTTTTCAGTAGTGGAGATTCAACCTAGTGCCTTGTGCATGCTGAGGAAAAAGCCTACCACCAAGCTACAGCCAGACTAGTGATTTCAGAGTATATCTTTCTTGGCCCTTCGCATCTCTGCTCCACGGGCCCTCTCCCGTCATCCTCCAGTGCAGCCCTCAGCCAAGTGCTCAGCACAGATGTGGTGCCCGGGGGGGGGGGGGGTTGGGTCCCATTACTCCAGCGCAGAAAGCCACTCACCGACGGCCCTTTGCTTGCTGGCCAGCAGGTTTGTATCCCAAAGTCTTTCACCAAGAATCCGACTAACTGCACGACACTGCCTGCTCAGGCTCTTCAGGCTTATTTCCCACCTTTCATTGTTCCCCTGTGTGATTGTGATGAAGAAATAGTTTTCAAGTTTTAAGTCTTTGTCTCCAATTAATCATCATTCCTATTTTTCATGGTTTCTACTCACCTGTGTTTCATTATCCATTTTCCCTTCATAATGCAGTGTCACACCCACACATTTATTCACTCCTGTAGGCCCAGTTGGCTAACCTTCTTTCCTCCCTCCCTCCTTTTCTTTACCACAGTGAAGATTGGAATCAGGACCTTATGCTGAGATGCATCCTATTATAGTTTTGACTATTATAGTTCTGATTTCAATGTCCCTTAAAGTGTCACACATCCAGCAGTGTTTTCCTTTTATGTTTATTGATTGATTGCTACAGGGGCTGGCTACACAGTCCTGACTTGTAGTGATCCTCCAGTCGCAGCCTCCCCAGCATTAGGACAGTGCCACTATGCCCAGTTTCTGTGGCTGGCTCAGTGCCCCTGAGGTTTGGAGCTAGCACTGCATGTGGTATTGGGAATTGAACTCATATCCTTGTGCTTGCCAGGCAGGAGCTTAGACCCCTGAGCTATCTCCAATGTGGGATTGAACTCAGGCCCTTGAGCTTTCCAGGGAAGTGCTTATTCCATTGAGACATTTCCCTGGCCCCCAGTGGGGTGTTTTGAAGGTGATCAGACTGCACAGTGATCATTTGTTGTTCACCCATTGATCTGTTCATGTTAAGAATGCTTTCAGGAGTTGAGGCTTGGTTGGAGGAAGCTGGCCTTCAGGGGTGTTTATTGCATGGTGTGGCCTGTGGCTTTCTTTCCTTCCTCTCTGCCTGCTGGGAATCGAGCTGTTATCCTCACCTGTATCCTTGCACCATGAAGTTTCTGCCCAGGTAACTTTGGACCAAAACCCTACAACTACGAGACAAATGGCACTCTTTTCTCATTTAAGTTGGAAACGTCAGGCATTTTTGTTCCAGGGACAAAAAGTTGACTAATACATATCCCCAGGTTTGTATGTCTTGAGTCTTCCCAAATTGTGCAGACTGGTCTCTAATTCTGGTCCTCTGATTAGACTTTTAAGTAACTGAGAGAACAGGTGTGTGCCAACACACCTGGTTCCTATAGTTTCTCTCTCTCTTTCTCTCTCTCTCTCTCTCTCTCTCTCTCTCTCTCTCTCTCTCTCTCTCTCTCTCTCCATCCTCTAACTATACACCTTTACCTCCCTTAAATGTTATAGAAATAGCCAGTGTTACTACAGGCAGGGATATATGCAATGACTGTATCAGAAACCTGAGAAGAAGACTTCAAAAGTGATTAATTCCTGGCAAATCAAAGTCGTAATGACTGTGGGTCAGAAGAGGGCAGCAAAGTGTAGTGCAGACCCCAGTGAAGACGGAACAGCATGGCCTGAGAGGAAGACCTGGGCTTGAAGACCCCTGGAGGCCAGCACAGCGTTGCCAGGAGTTGCTGCAGGAGGTGCGAGGGGCTAGTGCGTTGTGTTTGTGCCACAGGCAGTAGCCAGCATGACAGGCCAGGTGGGGAAGAGCAGACAGGTGATGTTGTGCCGACTTAGCACATCATGGCTAGGATGTACCTGAGGGACTAAAGATCCAGAGAAGGAAATACTAGGAAGGAATAAATTCGTGTCCTCCAGATATCCTGGCCTAGGTAAGCACAAGGAAACCAGAGTGATGGAAAGGAGGCAGCTGGGGCTGGGGTTTAGCTCAGGGGTAAAATGCTTGACCACCAAGCTGGAAGCCCTGGGTTCAGTCCTGGGCACCAAAACCAAAATATAAACCTTTCCGAAGAGGCAGAGACATTGGGGTAGAAAACAACAGCCAAGAGGAAGATGCACATATGAAAGAAGAAGGAGAGCAGTTCAGGGCAAGAAGTGAGCATCTGGGCGCAGTATCAGTTTGGGAAGGAATGGCAGTTGACTCTGCATGGGTAGCCTTCCTCTGATTTAAAAGGAGAGGGTATGCTCAGGCAAGACCTCCCAGGGCTGAAGGAGGGGAGTGTTGCTGGAAAGCAAGTCTTTGTCCATCTTTCCATTGCCTGATATCATGCAAGGCACGACAGCTGACAATGGCCAGCTCCGCGCTGAACTCTAGCCCTGTGACCTCGTCTTCCTCGGGCAATTATGATATTACACTCATGCTCTTCCTGTCTACCTTAGGACTAAATGTTTGGCTAGCCTGTCTTCTATTTGTTTCTTCTCCACATCCTACTGACTTTGAGCAGCTCAGATGTAGGTATAAGACAGTACAATAAGCTATAAATTTTCTTTTTAGATTTTCCAATGAGTGTGTGTTTGTGATACTTGAACTTTACATTCCTCATGGAGGTTGGTGCAGGCACAGAATACACTTTAACTCCTTTTTTAAAATTCCCTTGCCTTCCATTCTTCCCCTTCTTTCACCCGATCTCCTTTCTGTTTGAGAAAGATCTCCCCACTCTATTACCTTTATCTGACTTTGCTCTTTATTTATGCTTTATGTTTCTCAGATAAGAGTAATCATGATAGTTGAGGTATTCAATTTATTTCATGTGAAGTGGTAAACATGGGGTAGAAAACAACAGCCAAGAGGGAGATGCACATATGAAAGAAGGAGAGAGGCAGAGGGCAAGAAGTGAGAAGATGCAATCATTTTCCTGCAAATGATTTAATTCTCACTTTCTGTATGTTGGAGCAGTGGAGCCAGTGCACAGTGAGCTCTTCTTTGGTGTAGAAGATACATAGTACAATGCTGTCGTAGAGCAACCAAAACTGGGACTCATTGTCTACTTACACTTTGGTCCTAACAGCAAGAATCAACATAGTTCTTTTCCTGTTGCATGGGCACAAGCTTCCCTAAGTTGGGGCCTTATCTTGGAGTAGCTCCTGGGAAGTTCTGTGCACCCTCTGAGCTGCTCAGAGAACTGCTAGGGCATAGGACTGTCACCGTGGACGTATGTGTACAACGCATGAGGAGACAAGGAAAGATCTCCATTTGACTTGCCTGTACTCACCTCCTTTCCTTTTCCCAGTCTGTTTTTTGATGACCTGTAGACAAGACAGTTCTACCAAAGGAAACTTTCTTCCTTCCCAGCTCATTTTCTCCTTTTGTCCTGAAAATTAAATATTTACTGTTTTAATTGAGCCACATTCAGTTATTTCTGATTATCATTGTATTGGTTCACATTTGTCTTCTTAAATTCTAATCAGTGTACACTGTGCTATGCCAAACAGGATGTCACAAGACACATGATAAAGACATTAATATTTATTAATTACCAGTGGTAAGCTTTATGCAGAGCATTGTTGCTCTAACTGATCTAATAGTGTAGTCTATATATCAATGTCATAACTACAAACCTTGTTTGAGAAACAGTACTTCACTAAAATCCCCAAACACAAAGTTTATAAAAGTATCTTGCATTGATTCCTCAGTTTTTATAGAGCATCATACAATAGAAGCATATTTCTGTTAATTTCAAAATGACATTTTCAATGTTGCACCATGAAAATAAAAAATTGACCAGAGAAGAATAAAATATTTCCTGACATTTGTTTTAATTTGTAACATATAGAGTCATTTTTTTGTTGTTGTTTTTTCCCTTCATACCAAAAACTGGGTAGTGGATGTAATGTTATTATTAGAAACAGATAGTCATTCACTATCTTCTATTATTTTTAGCTATTTAGTTTGGCAAGACATTTTGGTGGTTTTTTCAAGAGACAAAAATCATTTAGGATATGCAAGTGGAAAGTACCACCTCCACTTAGAGAAACACGGAGGACAGAAGAGAGCGCCTCTGTGTGAACCTCGCATGGCAAAAGTTCAAAAGCAGCAGGCCTCACCCATCTGTTTGCAAGCTGCCTGTTTGACTCATAGAAATTCCATTTTCCTGTGGTGAAGAATATTATTCTCTAAGATTTGAGGAGACATTTCAGTGGAGGTCAAAGAGAAATGGGTACACAACAGTAAATCTACTAATCTTTAATTCAGTGATGAGAAGTTTATTCATAAAACAAATTACAAACATCAGTTTGTAGTGTGTTATTTACAAAAGAACACAGAAAACATAAAAATGAATAATTAGAGTCATTTGAGAGCAGAGTATTCAGACGATACTGTTCACATGATAAAATGGATTATAGAATATATAGAGGATCCAGTGAACCATTGACAGCCCTTGGGACAAATATTGGGCACACACACACACACACACACACACACACACACACACACATACACACACTTCCTGTTCACAGTGGAAATATTGCTCTTGCATCGTACCCAGTTTTATCCCATTGTTTTTGAAGATCAGGATGTGATTCACACTAAAAATAGCTTTCTAGAGTATAAAGTGTCTGAACAAAAATAGTTTGTTGTTGTACTATTCAGGAAAGTCTAAAGACCATGGGTATGCGTGTGTGTGCATGTGTGTGTGCGTGTGTGTGTGTGTATGTGTGTGTGAATTCTTAGCAGCCCTGTACTATTTCTAAAGAATCACAGTGAAGCTGAGAACCATACAATGAATAATTTTTAGTGTCTTAGCTGTTAACCTAAAAATAGTTCTTTTATATAACATTTATCTAATGTAAATATCAACCTTGTCTGGTAATTAAATACCTTTACCTTCATTTAAAATTTTTTTTAACAATAATAATGTAGTCATGTTCTAAGTAAATGTTTACAGTTTCATTGCTCTTTTCCTTTATGTTATGTTGTATTTTTAGGTAAACCAACCTCCAAGTGAGAATTTTTATTTTTATTAAAAAGGAACAAAGTTTTTATGGCCATAAGGACAAAGAAACAAAGAGAGAAAATGCTTAAGTTCATAAATACTTGTTTTGGGTCATTTCCCTTGTTTAGTTTGCTGTAACTTAATTTTACATTTATAGCAACAGGTTTATTTTGGTTTGAGCTTTCTTTTCTGAATTCAGCAATACTGTTAGCAAATGCCCCTATGAGGTAATCAAGACCTCTATGATGTTAGGTACAGTGTCTCTGTGATAAAAGTTTTTAAAGAGCCTTCCAAACTCACCCTATTAATCATAATTAGCCTGGACATACTACCCAGCAGAGGAGATAAGACTCATGCCATGAAGTTCTTTTTTTTTTTTGGTGGAACCTGGGGTTGAACTCAGGCCCTTGTGCTTGCCAGGAAAGCACTTATTCTACTGAGCCATCTCCCCAGCCCCTACCGTGAAGTTCTGGGTATGCTGAAAAGCTTAGCTATTCTAAATAGTTCTTATAAAGTTGAAAGGCAAAGTTCTCCTAGTCAGAGAACTCTGATTTGTCCAAATAATTTTTAAAATGAATATATACTAATCTTAACACAGTCATTTGTGAGCCATGTGCCATTCCACAATAAACAGAGTATCCTTTAAAATGAAAAAAATGAGTTCTTAAATGGCCTTTAATGTCAACCTTTCCTCTACTTGTGCAAGAGGGTTTTCTTTCAATAATTCCCTACCAGTGTAATTAAGTGTTTAAAAATAAGAATCGTCAGGAGTGGGACAAACTCTGTTATGTATTACAAGAACTGGGAGTTTTCCTTGTCATCCTATCTTCGCAAACGTTGATGAATATTCATGAAGCCAGCGAAAGATTGGCCAGCTGCAAATCTTTGCAAGGTCCTCAGTTCTCCAAGCCAGGAGGAAGCAAAATGAAGCCTCTATGTGTGTGATAAGCGAGGAAGGAGACAAGCTAGCCAACATTTTTCTGCTTCGGAAAAATGTTCCATCTCACACATTTTAGAAGAATGTGTGCACATATACTTCTGATTTTCAGATTTGTCTAAAATTATTTTATTTATTTATTTATTAATTTATGTTAATGTATTTAGGGCAGGGTCTACAGGGTCTCATTACATAGATGAGACTCGTACTGATCCTCCCAAGTGCTGGGATTACAAGCTCACCACCATGCCCCCAGGAGTGGGGCCAGCACAGCAAGCCTGGGGATCGAATGTCTGGTCCCTACGTCTGCCTAAGGACTTAAACTTTTACAGAAAAATATTCTTTAAATACAGACAGTCAATAATAAGGACTTCTTGAAAATGTCTGTATAGTGGTCCCAGGTAAAGGCTAGAACATAGAATAGTTCAGTTTAGTAACTGCCAAAAATACAGGAACTTGAATTTGGAATGTGTGGCACTAATGGCATGGATAGAACTTGTTTCTTTGTCTAGCTCAGGGAATAACTGAGTGGTGACATGTGGAATGTTGCTTTTTCTTTGTCTGATACTTATTTGAACCTAAATATTAACTATGAATCCAAATATTATCTGGCATGTTTAAATTTTAATAGCCCATTTCATCAGAAAGCTTGATAAGAATTGTGTCACATTTAATATTTTCATATCTCCACAAAATTGTGCTTCAAAATTTTATATATCATTAACACAGTAATAAGTGTCAAATTGATGACAATGAAGTCTATTGTGAGACCTGAGGGCATTTTTCATTTTTATTCCTTCAGAATATAAAAACTAGCAAAGCTTCTAAAATGATTGACTCATTAGTATTTTTCAAGAACAACAGTTCTGGGGTTTGTTCCAGGGAATAACAAGCTCTTTTCCCCTTACATTTGTTTGAATCCTGAGGTATATTCCCCCTTTAAAGTTCTAAAATTAGATATTGTTTCAGCCACCCTTGGCATTTCAATGGTAGTTATGAAACTATCCCCAGGCTACTAGGCCTATGCTCCACGTCCAGTTGCTTGGTAAACTGAGGCAGGGAACAGATTGAGGCTCAAACTGAGAGACCAGGCTGGGTGCCACAGTGAGACTCTGTTACAGTTTAGGTCTAGAACGTCTCTTGGTCTTCTCACGCCTTCAGGGTGACTCTTCTGGCAGGTGATTGGGTTGTGGCATACTGTGCAGTGTGTGCTACACATGGCTAGGAAATGGGTCTGTTTGGAGCCAGGTCACTGGAGCAGTGACCCGGAAGGGGACATCTCCCTCTGGCTCTTCTCTTCTTTCTGCTTCCTGGCTGCATCGTGAGCCTTGCAGTAAGCATCCCAAGGATAAAGCCTCAAAAACTGTGACCCTAAATGAATGACGTACTCCTTGGGTGACTTCAACTTTTCTTCTGGCTCTTTCTCCTATGTCCTCTCCTCCTCCCTATCGAACCAAATGAGGCAATATGCACACGAAAATGTGGGTGACACAAACATCACTGTACACATGTTATCTTTTTATAATGAGGATTAATAATGTTTTTATTGTGGCTGTTATCGCTGTTTGACCTTAGACCATCTGTTTTCCTTTAAGTGTTCTCTCAATATCCCTGCACTTGTGTGAGTTCAGCGGCTGTCTTTCCAGGCCCTTGGGCATAAGAGTTCAGACTTCCCTGAGTCCTCCTCTTTTTTGCTCTTTTCATAATCAAAGTCTTGCAAAATGTTCTGCAGTATTTCTTTGAAAGAAAATTGGTTTCATTTGTCCTGCTTTATCAATCCTGTTGGACAAATCCCTGGTGACACTGTTGGTCATACTGCACAGTCTTTGATTCATTATTGTTCCTACATCAGTGTTCTTTTGATGAAAACATTCAACACCTGCCTTCCATATTCTTTTATATGAAATGTGAATACCTTTGAAATATGCATACCTTTCTTAGGTCCTTCGGTGGTCAGATTTCTCATTATCCATGTGACTTTTCTCTATTTTCTGCATATACCTTGTGTTTTAGCATCATTTTATACATTGAATAACTGTAATTTATTGAGATTATTCATCACTTTGAACAGTCACATAATATAGATGTATCTCTGATTTCTATTATTAAATGAATAGCATTGTTTGAAATAGGGTTGTAGAAAAAATCAACAAATCTTTTATTTGTTCAAGTCCATGAAAATTCTAATTCAAGAAACAATCATTATAGCATTATTTAAACATGTGTAAGAAACTGCTTCCTAGTCAGAGTTTACATAGATATATTTATAATGATATAATAGACATAGTGCTTAAGGAAAAAGATGCCACATTATTTTAAGACACATTAAATGCCACATACGCAAAAGGCAAGATGTTTTGTAGCTACAGATGTGTTTGTTTAATTCTCTGGACAGACAGAGGCTGGGAAAGTGCAACTTGTAATTTCTGTCAAGTTGGGAGTGATTCCAATTTGAGGAAACTAGAAATGAAGGCAGAAAAAGAGAGAGTTTGAAAGATATTCTGCTTGTATTTGTCTTTGTTGCTGTTCTTAAGTTTTCTGTGATAGATTCATAAAGTTATAAAATTTTAGATTGGATTGAAATCAGTTGTTTAGAGGAAAGTAATTATAGCTCTTGCCCTCGATCCAAGATAACAGCACAACAATGCATCCAGCCAAAAATCCTGGATTCCACAACCTTATATGTATTTCCTCACGTTGGCTGTTTATCAGGAAGCAACTTCAGTAATGAGGAGCTGAAATTCATTTGTTAAGTGAAGTCTCAGACTTTAAGAAGTTTGTGTATCCAATAAATTGTTTTTCTTTTTTTAAGCAAAGCTACGGTTTTAAAAATTATTCGTATGAGAACAACCTTTGTATTTAATTTGACCAGCTCCATTTCTGAATATTAAGGAAAATAAGGTCATAAGGACATGGGTTTTCAATTTGTTCTTTTTCTGAAATAGTGTTTATGTAAAGCATTTAAGTGCAGAAGGTGCGGATGCGTGCGTGTGTGTTTAATGTATACTTTTAAAAAGTAAGTTTTCATCCAAGGGCCAGCCAAGTAGCTCAGCAGATTAAAGCACTTGCAAGCAGGCGCAGGGCCCAGGGGTTTGATCCCCAGGCCTGCCCTGATGGCCCTGCCTCCAGTGGCCCGCTGAGAGAGCAATTGAGACTGCACGTGGTGCTGCACCCCAGTAACCCCAGTTCTTCTGAGGCTGTAAACAAGGGAATCGTCATGAGTCTGATTTAGTAATGAGACCCTGAACACCGTGTAGAACCTTCCCTAGCACACACACACACACACACACACACACACACACACACACACAAGTAAGTTTCCTTCAATAGGAAATACAATGATTATACAAAATAAAAATAATTTTAAGAAAAATCAAGGAATATCATGTTAGGGTACAAATTCCCTATGATGAATAGGATCTGTCTGTCTGTCTGTCTAATCGATCTGTCTATAGTTATACCAATAAGCTTACTTTCAAAAAAGTTTTTAGGAAGCATGTAAGCAAAGAAGAAAAAAATAAGTTACAAAAGCTTACATGAACAAATAGAAGGTCAATCCTGATTGAGTTGATTTTGATAGATGTAGACTTAAAATACTTTTCCAAAAGTTATTGGTTTCAAGAGCTGCCATATGTAAATGCTGGAGAAAGATTTCAGTGATCTCATTATTGTTATGCAAAATACTAGTCAAAACAGTGACATGTTTGAGAGCTACTTGGTTTTTTAAAAATTTTAACATTTTTATTTTAAAGAGAAAAAAATGAAACAAAATTTTAAAACAGGATCATAATAAGGTAAAATACAGTGCATTGTATTGTCTTTAAATTAATTACACAGAGGACATGACAGGCACTTAACTATCTGAACAATATATTAGCACACACCTTTCTTTTCAATGAACTAAGACGAATGAGTAACCTAAAGACCTTAACTATCTTAATATGCTGTTTTAATGTTTTGAAAAATTTGGTGCTACAGGAAGCCCTTTATTGGTGCCTTGGAATTGTTTCATTCTGCTCCTTCACTCCCTCCCCTTGCCTTCTCTTTCTCCTCATCCTATTTCACTCCCTTCCGTCCTTAAATTTTTGAGAATCTGATGCATGTTATTCTCTGCATCAAGAGTATTGTCACTTTTCTCCTGAAATCTACTCATGGTCCCTATCAGTTAATAGTTTCAATTTCAAAACCTTGTTCTTCAAGGTCACCTCCATACCTAACTGTCCCTAGAACGCAATCAACTGTCAAAGCCTTAGGATAAAATGGCTGGATGACTACATTGAATGAAATTGAAAACCATGCTTATTGTTTATTTCTTTAAAGATTTTTGTAATATGGTTCTGGGGAATGGCTTGTGTGGATTCTTGCACTGTCACAGAATATTTATTGTTTCAAGCTAAAGAGAAGTTTTAGGAGTCAATTTCCTAATTTATATAAATTTATTGCATTTTTGAGGTGTTCACTTTCCTCAAGATTAACAACCTGATGATGTAATCTTAAAACTAATACTTTCCAACTTTCCCTCTATATAGTAAAATTTCCATATAAAAGTTATTTTTAAACTATACAACACTGGATTTCCTAACTTTCTTTTCCACAATGCTCATTGTATTGCTTTCACTCTCCAGTTAAAATTGAATTTGCTATTTATTATACTTTACTTGCAATGAGTTCATGGTAACATGATGCCTTGCAGGTCTCTGGGCTCATGCAGACCTAATATTAGAAGACCAAATTCTGTCAGGACAGGTGTTCTTGCTGTCTCTATACCCCGGCCTGCATGATGTCATCTGTCTGTGGAATGCAAACAGTTTGCCTTCACATAGGCCAAGCATACAAGAGGGATCAGCAGAACCTAGGGAACGGGTGGCAGAGAGCTGCAATGGCAGTGGAGCTAGTCAAGGAGTGCACTGTGGTAGGTGGGCAGGAAGAGTTAGTTAGGGTGTCCCACAGCAGAGCCAGGGGCATGCAGTGAGCACAAATGCATTGCATGACAGAAAATGCTAGCATTTCAATGTACTTAGCATACAGAAATGATAGAAGTTTAAGATAATGGATATGCTAATTACCCTGAGTGGATCAATACTCACTGTGTACATTAATCAAAACATTATGTTGGACTTCAGAAATAAGCACAATTAATATGTATCAATCAAAAAATAAAACTAATGTATGAAAGAAAGGCCAGCACACAAACCATAGTCCTGGCACCAGGACCTTTCTTTCTTTCTTTCTTTCTTTCTTTCTTTCTTTCTTTCTTTCTTTCTTTCTTTCTTTCTTTCTTTCTTTCTTTCTTTCTTTCT
>PVKA01005757.1:0-88302 GCA_004027165.1 Ctenomys sociabilis
CCCCAGCCCTGTCCTCCTTTCCCCCCTCCCTGAGCCCTGGGCTCACGTCCTCCCTGAGTGCTCGGTTCTTCCCTCTCTGAGCTGTGTGTTCACACTCCCTGGGATAACTGCCCTGTCTTGGGATGACCACAGTTCTCTAAGGCAGTGCGCTGAGGCAGTTGCCCTCTAGCCTCTCTTGGAAGAGCTCCAGGGCCTGTCTTGGGGAAGTTGGTGGTCGTGTGTGAGCCACCAGGACAGTGCCCTGTACCCAGGGCCTCCACTCCAGACACTTGCCTCTGCCTTCCATAAGCAGCTGTCAGGAGCAGTTGGGTGACTGTCCCTCTGTGCGTGGCCCTCCCCCTGCCTTCCAGGGAGCCCCTTCCTGCCCCATGCCCACACGGGCACAGCCCTTGCTGAGGCTCACCTGCCAGGGCTGATTTCGTTCATTTCCCCTCGGCTTCCGTTCCTGGATCTCGCTGGTGCTCCTGTTATACGATGTCCTGTGGTGACTCTGTGGGCCGTGCAGGCACCAAGGACCCCCGGATACCTGTTGTCCTGAGTGCTGCTGGACTCTGCTTCCTTGCAGCCTGATCCCACCCATGCAGAGCCAGACCTGACCTCTGTCCTCGCTGCCCTGTCCCTGGGCAGTGGAGCCTCTCGTTTCCGCAGGCAGCATGGCTGTTGCTGCTCACCGAGAGTGCACGGGGGCTAATGCCGGATCTGCCTGGGCCCGGGCCCAGCCCTTCAGGGCCCACTCCAGTTTTGTGGCTGGAGCCCGATGAGCTCTGACTTGGGTTTTAATGGCTCCGTTTCACCAGTGAACACCCCTGCTGCCCAGCGGAGATGCCTGTTCTTTCCAACTGTGGTCACCCTGAGGCCCCTACCTGGAGCTGAGCCCTCGCGAGCAGCCCCCTAGGATGGGGACTGCTTCTTTTTCTGCCCATTTCAGCTTTCTCAGCCCTGGGCCATGCCTGACCCATGACAGGTGCTTGTCACAACTCTTGACTGCTGGAAGGTGGGGACCAAGGGGCTGGCCTGACCTGGGGAGGCCGTGCGGGCCTAAAGGGCCCCTCTGGTTAGGACACCCTGTTGGCACAGGTGCACATGCTTTGGCTTCCAGAGCTTTTCGTGCCTTCAACCTGTGCAAATGGCCAAGAGGTTTCCAGTGGCCTTGGGGGAGGACCTGCTGGCTGAGTGGGTGGAGCCACGGGGCAAGCTGAAAAGTTGGAGGTGCCCCTCCTAGCAGGCTGCTTGCTGCCTGTGGGCTGGGGTCTCTGGGCAGTACCAGGGCCCATGCAGCTGACCTGGGCAGAAGATTCCTCGTGACATGCCAAGTGGTTGGGGCATCTCGCAGCGTGGAGCCTTGGGCCTCTGGGTGCAGGGGGCACTGCCCACATGGAGCTGCTGGAGCTGAACCCAGGGGGTAGGCGGGCTGTGAGAAGAGAGGCTCCTTTCCCCCTCCTCCCTGCAGCACCCCTGAGTGCTCAGAGCCACCTGAGTGACAGGGAAGGGGTAGGCCTGTGGTGGTGCCCTTGGCCACGGGGTGGCGGTGGTGGCCCGGAGCCCCGCCCACCCGTCTCACTGCCAGGCTGGTGCGGGGAGGCAGGGCGGGCAGTGCCAGCTCCCTCTGCCCAGGGCCTGCCAAAGCCCAGGGCGGGACCCTGACCCACTGACCTAGCCTGAGCCCGCCGGCAGCTCCTGAGCAGGGCAGCTGGTGAGGGGGCTGTGGGCTGTGGCTGTGGCTGCCGTCAGCTGTTGGCCTGTGTGTGACTTGGCCCAGGGGTGCCAGTGCCCGGATCTGGGATGCGGCTGCCATGGTCAGACCCCGCCCCTGCCCCCCATGCACCTCTGTAGTTAGGGCCACTTCATGGCTCCTTCTCCAGGCTGTGGCTGTCACCCCGCCCAGGGCTACCGCAGCCCTTGGGAGGGGGCTGGCTGCCCATCTTGAGGCCCAAGTGCCCTTCTGCGCCAGCTGCCCAGGGGTGCAGGGAGAGCAGCAGCACCCAGCCCCAAGGACGCCCCATGCCCAGCTGCCCTGCCTCTGTGGACCCTGATGTTCTTGCTGCACCTGTCTCACGCCACTGGGGCAGGGTCCAGGAGCAGGGTCTCGGCAAGGGAGGAGTTGTAGCCAGGAGGGGACAGATGTGGCAGACCAGTTCTTGCTTATCCTCCTAACCTCCAGGCCACGTGCCCCTGGAACCTTTAACCTTCAGAACCAAGGTGGGCTCAATTTGTCCCTGGGGACATCTCCACTGGAGATTTGGAGGCTGAGGACACGGTGGGTCGGGGAGGGGCACCTCCAGAGGGTGCTTTCTCCACCTTGCCTGGCCGCTCGCTCCTTGCCACCTTGATGCTTTCCCTGTCCGGCCAAGACCATTTTGCCTGTGTTTCTCTGTGGGATGTGGGGGCCGAGGGCTGCAGGCGTGCTGGGACATGGGGCGGGCATCCTGTGGCATGCGACCAGCCTCCCGCCAGGCCCACTGGAGCGGTGCAGCCTGCTGACAGGGGCCGTAACGTTGACAAACCCTTAAGCAGGCAGGAGCAGCACCCTGTGGGCTCCACCGCTGAATAATGCATGGCGCCTTGGCCGGTTGGGCCTTGTCAGGGCCGGGCTCCCACTCCCCACAGTGCACACGCTCACAAGGAGGACCTACTGCACTGCTCCAGCACCTGCAAAGGCACCCGTGGCTGTTGGCCCTGCCGCTGCTTTCCCCTTCTGGAAAGCGCAGAGCTTGGAGCGGTGGCCTCTGGAGGCCGCCTGGCTTGGGCAGAGGCTGTGCGTGGCCTGGTGCTGGGGGCGGCTGTGGTGGCCCTGTCCATTGTGGTGCTGGCCTGGCACAGCTGTGACTGCGCCCGTGCAGTGGCCGTCAGGAGTGCTTCCTTAGAGTTTATGTAGGACAGAAGTCAGAAGCGCATATCCGAGGTGCCTGTGGAGGGCCTGAGGGGGAGACCAGCCTGCTTCCCTCCACTCCTGTGCCTGAGGGTGCTGGGAAGTGGCCATGGTTGCCTGGGACCCCAGGAGCAGCAGAGCTAGTGTCTTGGAGACCCCCAGGGGTGGCCACTCGGGGCATTACACTTCCCCAGCCCTCTTCCTCCTGGGCCAGCCCAACTGCTGGCCCTCCTCATTGACCAATGGGGAAACAGGGCAGGAGGAGTGAGTTACCAGTCAGAGCTGGGACCTGCGCTGGAGTCTCAGACCTCTGGGTCCAGCCCTGCTCAGGGCTCCACTCACAGTACTGTATGGCAGCTTCCCCACCCAGGGCCGTTCCTGGGATGTGCCAGACGTGAGCCTTGAGGACTCCATGCCGGGCTCAGGCTTGGCCACCCAGCGGCTGCCCCAGCTGCCCACAGTGCTTCCTGCTGTCCAGCAGAGGCCTCTGGGGTCTTGGGCTAGATAGCACAGCCCATCCTGGTGGGAGGAGAACCTGGGCTGTACTGAGACCGCTCCTCACTCTCTGGAGTTGCTGCCTGGCTGGCCTGGGGTCTGTGCTGACTCAGCACCCTTCATCTAGAGCTCTCTTGGTGATGCTCGAGGGTGGGGGGGGGGTCTGTGCAGGATGATGGGGACAAGGGGACACCTCCTGCCCCTCCTTGAGGACCAGCTCCAGGGGTGTCAGGTACCAGCTCTGCCAAGCTGTACCACTGCCCACCATGGGAACCAGGCCTGTCCCTGGCCCTCTCAAGAGTCCATCCCTGGTGTAGGGCGTGGAAACAGTCCCAGTGAGAAAGACCAGAGGGAGGCCCTGAGGGACTCAGGGTGGGCGCCCCCCCCCCGCAGTAGGGGGACTGAAGCTCCTGAGAATCAAGGAAACGAGGGCCAGACCCCTAGGCTCATCGAGGAGGAGGCAGCCATTTCCTGGGACAGAGCTGGGAGGTGTGAACCGGCACTGGTGTCCCACTGCACGGTGAGGAAATTGAGGCCCTGGTGGGCCTAAGCCCAGCCTGTATCTCCTGTCTCTTTTGGGGCAAAACCTTTGAGCAGAGTCCTGGGCCAGACAAGGCCCCATGGACACAGGTGGCACGATGTCCTTAGGGACCAGTAGGGTAGGGTGGCGTGCCCTGCATCTAGAGATGCCCTCAGAGAGGACGGGCTCTCGAGTTGCCCTCTCCAAAGGAGCAGCGGATTGGACTCCTGGGCCTGCATACTCTTCCTCACCGAGAGCCTGCTGCCGTCACCAGCCGGGCCCACACCTGGAGGGTGAGGACAGAGCTCTAAATGCCCACAAAGGAGGTCGAGGAGATCAGAATCTTAGCAAATTAACATGTGCAGCAGCGGCATTTAATCACTGCCTTTAATCGCAGTGGGGCTGACGGAAATCATCCCTTGGAGGGCAGGGCGGGGGGGGCACTGCGTGGATGGATTATTCATTAGGACCTGAACTTGGGTTTCAGGGAGCATCTGGGGAGGCTGAGGGCCTTGGTCCACCCAGGGCATGCAGCAGTGGCTCCGGTCCCTTCATCCCTCCCTGTCACTCTGTCTTTGGTTTATGCCTTGTTTCTTTTCTTCTCTCTGCCTCAGTTTCTCCTTTTGGTAGATTTGGGGCCAGGCGGACTGTTCAGAGGCACAAACAAACCAGCTGTGGGGCACGCAGGAGAGCCACACCACTCCTACCTCTGAGGCACGACTGCCCCCTTTCCGGCCCGGCCACTGCCACCTGGGCTGTCCTGCCATGGGTGGCAGGATCTTGGTGAGACGGGTGGACGCCTTTGTGCTCAGAACTTTGCCAAGTGGCTCTTGCTGCTCTGAGAGTGACCCATCAGAGGCAGCCCCGGCCTCCAGGGGAACAAAGCATCAGGGGATTGGGCTGGTCTTCTAGGGGCCAGGCGGAGGCCCAGGGTTTTCATTGGCGCCCTCTTTGCCTGCTCCCCTCCACTCTAGGCCCTTGGCCTGGCATGAGGCTGTCACACAGGGAGGTGGTGGTGCTCTAGGGGTGCAGAGCGTGTCCTCCTGTCTAGGCCCTGGCTCTGGAAGCCCCCTGGCCACCCACACACCCTGCTGGGATGGAAGGTTAAGGCCCCATGGGAGGGGCTACAGGTGACCATCACTCACTGGCACGGGGACAGTGTGGGAGACGGTGCCCAGGCAGGTACCAAGCACTGTGTTGAGCCCCCAAGGTTCTGCCAAGGGCCTGGGGCAGAAGCTGCCAAGGTACTCTGCCCCCACAGCCGGACAGGACCTGCCAAGATAGCTGTGCCGTGGGGCTGCACCCAGCTCCCACTAGCAGCCCCTGCTGCCCCAAGTCCCCACACACCTGTGGGCAGGTGCCAAGGGCTCACAGAGGAGCACTCGGCACACAGGGGGTGGGGTTTCCCCAAGAGCTGACCTGGGGCTTGGCTTCCCAGACCAGGACACCTCAGCCCCCTCAGAGGCTCAGACTCCTGGGGCCCTCCTGGGTGAGGGCTTTCTGGGTCTCTAAGGGTGTGGGGACTAGTGACTGGAGGGGCCCAGGATCAGCGGGGCTGCCAGAAGGGGCACGACTCTGCCTGATGAGGATGCTGCCCCTTGGGGAGCAAGAGTGAGGCGGGAGGGCAGCAGAGGGGAGGTCGCTGGAGCGGGACAGGAGTGAGTCCCCCGCCAGCTACCCCCTCCCGGCTTCTTAATGCTGGCTGAGTGCCTGCATGGACCTCCTCCCTGGCACTTCCAGATTTGTCCACTGCGGCCGGCAGCAGGAGCAGGGCTGTCAAGGGTTAAAGGCAGGCGGGGCTCCCATGGGAGGGGCGGTCCCCATGCTGTGGCTCCTCCCACTCTCCCCTCCCCACTCTCCCTTGCGGGCGGTGGCAGCCGCGGCAAGCAGCGGGCTTTGAACGCCCGAGCATGGACTCTGAGCGCCGGGCACCCGGCTGAGGCTGGGACTCGGGGGACACTGGAGACCAGCACAGGGTCCCGGCCCCCTGGGGCCGTTCTGGTAACTGGGGTTGGTGCCCAGGGGCCATGGACGAGCCTGGGCCCCCCAGTGAGCTCAGCCAGGACCAAGGTAAGGGGGTGGGAGGGTCCAGAGAAGGGGGCTGTGCCCCTGAGGCGGGGGCCCTGGGGCCAGAGCTGTGCGTGGTCAAGGGCACTGCATGGCCCCTCCCCGTGGGCAGTGACCCCATTCCCACCACTTCCACAGCTGCTCACCAGTCCTGCCCTGGGCTGGCACCTTGCAGCAAGAGACCCCTGCAGAGGGTGCAAGAGTCCTGGGGGCAGCGAGAGGAGGCCACTCTGGCCATGCCCGCACCTTCCTGATGCCCAGCTGCCTCAGGGATGCTGCTGCCTGAGGGGCAAGTCTAGGCTGTGGGGCGCGGGCTCAGCCCGAGGGGCTCCAAGCCTCTGGTCTGATCCCAGCACCCTGGCCCTGGCTCTGGTCAGCACCATGGACAGGGCAGCCACCGTTCCTCTGAGGGGCCGCCTTTGCCAGCCAGAGGTTCTAGCTCAGCTCTGCCCCACTTTTCTGACCTGGGAGCGGGACAGTGCCCTGGGCAGGCAGGCGCATGAACAGCCAGGGTGCAGGCGCCCAAAGCTGCTTGGGGTGTGAGGGGGCCGCTTGTAGGGCATCTGCAGAGCACCTTCCTCAGTGGGTGAGCAGAGCTTCTCTGGCAAGGTCTCCATCTGCCCCAGACACAATGACATCTCTGGGCCAGAGACAGAAGATGCAAGGGGGGGAAGGGGCTCAGTAAACCAGAGCAACTTGGGTGGATGGCGGACAGAACTTCCCAGGCGAGGGCTGGGAGCCTGAGAGGGAGCAGCCTGCCCCTGGCAGTTTGTCTGGACCTTAGTTGCTCTGAACAAAACCTGTCCTGCTGCCAGCCAGCATGGGTGTCGGGGGCTCTGGGGAGTTTGGCCTTGCACTGGGTACTCTGAGCTCTGTGGACAGGAGGGACAGTGCCGTGATGCCTCGGGCAGCTGGTGAGCATGCAAGGCTCACGTGTCTGCAGTGTCAGAGGTCCCTGGCCCACGCCTGTACCCTCCTCTCCTGGCCAGGAGTCCCTGTATGAATGGGAGACAGCAAACTGGGTGTGGACAGGGCTGCCAGTGTGGACGCTCGTTGGGCCCGTGATTAGGACAGGCCGTGATTGGGCGCCCTGCCCCGACCACAGCTCCCAGCCCTGTGCTCCGGACGCCTGCCTTCTACTGGGCAGCAGTGGCTGTCCTCGGGGGCATGCGCGAGCGTGGTCCTCGCAGCCGCAGTGTGCAGCGAGGGTACAGCAGATGGGCCGGCATCCTGGGTCCGGCCCTCCATCTGCACCGCTAATGAGCTGATGACGAAGTTTCCCAGTGCTTGGCACCTTCCCCTGGAGAGCCAGGCAGTGCCCTTTCCCAGAGCAAGTGTGGGGTGCAGGGAGCCTCTTGGGGGACCAGAGTCTGGCAGCCCCGATATCAGTGAGGCTGCTGGGGTGGACGGAGGGATGAGTAATAGGGTGCGCCTGTTCTCTGGAGTTTGCTTCCAGCGCAGCGCACATGGGCTCCCAGCTGGATGCTGTGTGGGAGAGAGGGGGCTCCTGGGGACCAGGCCTCCCTTTCGGCCCTGAGTTGTGGGACAAGGTGCTCTGCTGCCACACAGGTGTCCTGAGTGATGGTCCCCTCGCCCTGTGCAGAAACAGTGGCCTACGCACCCCTGAGGAGCTTAGGGTGTCTCAGCTTGAGGTAGGACTGTAGTATGCTGCAGCCTGTGCTCCGTCCCTCCTGAAGATGCTGACCACTGGGGCCAAGCCCACTGGGGCTGGCCAGGTTGGGGCACCCAGCACTCAGGGGTGCTGGTTCAGTATACGTGGCCAGTGGGACATGGGGACGGGACAGCCAGCTGACCGCCAGAGCGGGAGTGAGCAGGTGGGTGCCCAGAGAAGGCTGGTGCCTGCAGGACCTCAAGCCTGGACACCAACTCAGTTCGGAGCAGCCTCCGCAGAGCCTCCCTGGCCAGCACTGGCTGGCTGGAGAGTGCCAGGGCCGGCCCGGTCCCCGGACTTTGCTGGCCGTTCCCTCTGCCCCCAGGCCCAGACTGGCCTTGTCCCCTATAAAGCCCCAGCCCCTGCCCCTTTTCCAGGGAGCAGGAGTCGGACCCATCTGGCTGGACGCCTGCCTCTAGGAAGTCAGGTCAGGCAGGCTCTGTCTGTGTGCCAGGCTCTGCTGGTGAGCACAAGACGGTGAGGCCTCAGGGAAGACTGGCCAGTGGCAGGGACAGGGCCCCAGGGACTCGGGGATGCAGGGCACCTGCGGGAGCAGGAAGCTGTGAAATGGGCTATTAATAGAGTCCTCTTCCTGGTGGGGCTGTCTAACATGATTAACGCTATCGCTGTGAGCTGAGCTCTGTGTGCCACCAGCTGGGGACAGAGGGGACCCTGAGGGGCAGGAAGGGGGAAGCCTGGCCTCCACTGAGGAGGCAGAGGAAGGTCTGATGCTGGGGGCTCCTGAGGGTACCATGGCCCTTGTCCTCGAGGAACCTGGAAGAAGCACAGAGTGGGTGTCCCGTGTGGGCAAGAGCCAGAACCTTATCATGAGAAGTGGCTTCCTGGGGTAAGTGCTGGGCAGGGGACACCCCTGGCCTTGGAGAGGCCACTGCCTCCCACTGGTGATGGATCCCTGCTGTGGGATGGCCGGCTGGAGGCCCATGAAGCTGCCATCCTGAGCCCAGACTGGGTGGGGGGCTGGGTCGGGCGAGCCAGATTGCGGCCGTCCTGGCCAGGCTGCACCATCCCGGGGACCTCTTGTGGGTGGGCGGTGAGACGTGGGCCCTGCAATGGCCAGTGGTGCGGGGAGGGAGTGTGCGCGCTGGGTGTGTGCAGCCTGGCCGCTCCCAGAGTCTGAGCCCTGGGCCGGGAAGAGTAGTGGCCGCGCTCCGGAGCCAGGTGAGGCAGGGGTCAGGCCCCCCTACCCAGATGCCTCTGTGCCTGCTGATGGGGGGTCCCCCGGCTCATGGCAGGCCCAGGTGAAGGACCAGGGCTTCTACAGCTCCTCCCTGGCTTGTCCAGGGGTGGCCCTGGCCTGCTGCCCTGGGGGGACTGGCAGTGCCACCCTGGGGTCCTGCTGGGGGAGGGCTGAAGGGAGCCAACTCACACTCCCTGATAAAGTAAAAATAGTTGGGGAGGAGGCGCCCAGACGTGCGGGGGGACGCGTCACTTCTCCCAGCCGTTTAAATAATCTCGGCCATATGTGTGTGGGCCTGTCCCTCCCTCCCTCCCTGCGGCGGTGGCCAGGGGCTGGGCTCCTCCCAGTGGGCACTGCTGCGGGACTGGGGCAGACGCTGCCTGCTTCTTGCCCCCAACCCCAGGCACAGTCTGAGCACCTGCTGCATGCAGAGCTCAGCTCCAGCGGGCAGGGCTGGGGGAGGGGCAGGCAGCCCAGCTCCGAGGAGACCCAGGCTACTCTCAGTGGGGTGGGCTCTGGAAGGCCCTTGGGAAGGCCAGGAGGAAGGCAGCAAGGCCTTGGGGCAGTCGGCAAGGGGACCAGGAGGTGGTGCCTGGCACAGCAGCATATTGTCCCCATGCCAGCCACATGGCCTGAGGACGGTGGTTCCTATGCCCCACTCCTGGGAGAAGGGCTGCACACCTGCAGTGCCCTGTGTGCGTGTGTGTGTGTGTGTGTGCGCACATGCTGCTAAGCCCGGGGCTATCAGGTTGTGGGTTTTGTTGGAGGATTAAATTGATTTTCCAGTTTTTCCTGGGGAAAGGCTGACGTGCGGAGCCATGCTGGCCTCTGGCCTGTGGCAGCCCAGGGCCAGGTTGCTGCAGTAGGATGAGATCGGCCCTCACTGCCGCACGAGCGCACATGAGCGCTGCGCACCCTCGGGGTACTCTGTCCTTGGGGCAGGGCCTCGGCATTCTCTGTAGGCTTCAGGAGGAAGAAGAGTGGCCAGGCAGGGCTGTGCCTTCACTCTGTGGGGAGACTGAGGCCCAGGAGGTGGGCCTGCTCTGCGGGAGCCGCGGGCCCTCTGAGGCCCCTCCCAATCCAGGATGGCACTCGCCTGTCTGCCTGTCCTGGGCCCCACACACAGTGGCCACGTGCCCTTGGACTCCTGTCCACTTGTTTGTGTCCGGTGAGTGCTACTAGGGATGAGGGGAGTAGGTCCACAAGCCCAGTCTCAGATCCCTCCCAGGACCTTGGCCAGGGCCCTGGGCGCCCTATGTTGGACGCTGTTTCTCTGTGGCCAGGGCCAGAGGCCAGGTCTGGGTGCAGGCGGGTGCCAGTAGCTGGTCCCCTGGCCCAGGCCTGGGGGAGCCTGAGTGCTCGGTGCAGCCCTGGCCGAGCTGGGTGTCATGTCCTCAGCCGTCCCGGGAGTGGTAAGGAGTGGGGTGGGGCGAGGTAGGGCCCCTGCTCTGAGTGTCCAGCCCTTGGCTCTGAGCTGTGTCCTCAGGCTGTGCTGGTCTTAGGGTGATGCAGCTGCCCTGCGGTGTCCCTGTCTGGAGTGTGGCTCATATGGCTGTGGCCAGCCTGTGTCCACCTGTCCCTGCTGTCAGAGTGGGAGGAGGGGTCACCTTGGTCCCCAGGGCCATGGAGGGGCCTCCCTGGCTGCAGTGGATTAGCTGGGTCTGGTCAGCAGAGGATTATAGCCTGAGGTTGCCGAGGGGGTCAGGGGACAGCGGAGGGGGGACTCCCCATGTGCCCCCTCCCAGACCCAGGCTAGGCACCCCCATGAACAGTGAGGGCAGGAGGGGTCAGGGATGGCTGCCTGGGGGACGTCGTGGTGTGAGGCAGAACCGCCCCCTCTGAAGGCAGAGGCCCATTTTCCATGGCTCAGAGCAGGATGGGAGTGGCCAGGAGGTGTGGAGGGACATACGATGCCCCAGGGGCAGGGGAGGGGGCTGCCTCCACATCTCACCAGACCTGGGGGGCACCAGTGTCCCAGCTTGGCTCCCTGAGCCTTTAGGATCCCCACAGAGGCCTCTAGGACCACAGCCCCTTCTGTCCCAGAGTAGAATGCACCCTTACTCTAATGGGGGAAGAGGGCAGGCTTCCTGCTGACCTCCAGCCAGGGCCCCTAATTGGGTTCTGGGTTTGGCTTTGAGCTGATTACATCTAATCTGCTGGGTGGGTCCTGGTTCTCGGTGGCCAGGGATACAGGAATGGCAGGCAGGGCATGACAGCGCATCCTTGTCCTGGTGGTGCTTGGCTGGGGGTGTGTGGCCAGCTGTGGGGCGGGCCAGCAAGGCAGCTGCAGAGGGATCCGGAGTCCTCTCCTCCCACCCAGGGCAGCCCACTCTTGCAGCCTCGCTGGTAGATGTAGCTCATCCCTCGGCAGTTACCTGCTCAGGTTGGCAGCCATCAGTGCCCGCGTGCCAGCCCCAGGGCAGTGCAGTGACAAGCCTGCCTGGGGTGGCAGAAGCTTCCAGGGCTCTGGCCCTGTGGGCAAGGGGAGAGTCAGCGTGGACCTGTGCCGTGGGCTGGAGAAGACAGGGCCCAGGGGCCCCCAGCATTCTGCCTACGCCATGGGTCACGTGGAATAGGGTTCCTCATACCCTACTGAACAAGTGCCCTGGCTGAGGGCTGTGGTAAAGGAGGGCCCAGCCTGGGCCTGGACTTAGGGGTGCTTACTGCTGCTTCTATCCCCCCTGTGGCCCTTTTGATCCCCCAGGACAGCAGGGAGCCACTCAGAGGTCTCTGGAATTGTGAGGGAGGGCCGGGCACCCTTGGGTGGCAGTCCCCTGGGGGACCACCACTGGGGTGACCTGTGGGCCCGATCCTGCAGCCTTGCAACTGCATCTGTGGGGCCTGGGAGGTCCTCCATTGGGTCTGTGGCTGGGCCTTCCTGGGGTGGCTGGCCGCTCTCTGGCATCTGGGCGTTCCTGTGGCCTAAATCTTCTGGGCAGCTGGGCTGGAGCCAGAGCAGGCTTAGCATGGGGATTGGTGCGGTGGGCAGGGCAAGGCTGGCAGCCCCACCCATGCAGCTCTTCCCATGCTGCAAGGACTTGAGGGCCGCTGGGCTGGCCTGGGGCTGCAGGTGGTAGGCAGGCCAATGCCAGCAGGGCTTGGGACATCTCAGGGGAGCCTCAGGGAGGTTGGCAGAGGGGAGGTCAAGGCAGGACAGCAGGGAAAGCGCAGGAGCCCCTGCACCCCGCACTGCCGCTGCCATCCCTGCCACCAAGGGCCCTCTGTGGCCTCCAAGAGCCGATGCTGGGCCCTCATCCAGCCGTGGGGATGCCTGGCCAACAGCTGTCCACCACTGGCTGGGGCACGGGAGCAGTGGCCGGCCTGGCCGAGTGCTGCTCTGGGTTGGAGGGAGCGGGGTGGCAGCTCGGCCCAGCAGGCAAGGGGCCCGGACGCACAGGCCTGCTGGGGCCAGCCAGGCCCGTGCGTGGGGCTGTCTGCGCGCCCAGCCTCCTGCTCCCTCTGTGTGTCGCCAGTTCAGCAGTGTCAGCTGTCGCACCCCCAGCCACCCAGGAGCCGCCCAGGTCTCCAGCCCCTAAAGCAGGGCCGGAGGCTGAGCCCCAGCTGACCGGGCTGAGGGTGGCTGTGAGGGGTCTGGGCACACTGGGCAGGGGCGGAGCTGATGCAGTGGCCCCTGGGCGAGCCTGAGAGCAGCAACTGTCTGCACACTGTGGAGGGGAGGGTGTCTTGGGGCTCTCCGCGTGCCAGTCCCAGCTTTGGCTGGCAGAGGCCTCCTGCAGTGGCCTCCTCTGGGTTCCCTGTCCCAGGCCCCAAGGGCCTGTCTCTTGTCCCCTAGCTGTGTCTGGCTGCCACGCTTGTGTCCCTATTGTCACATCCCCTGGAGAGTGGCCCCCGTGTCCCTTCCCCGCCCTGGCTCTGCAGCTCTCTGCTCCTGTAGCAGCAGCCTTTTCCAAGGAGGGCCTGGGCCGGCACTGCTGTGCCCCCGCGCTGCCCAGCCAGGCCCCCACCGTATGGCCTTGTGGGCTGGATTTCTCTGAGCCCGGGTTTCCTAGAAGCAGATGTGTGGGCCTGAGCATGGTGTGGCCTGTCGCTGGGCTGCACCAGCTGACCTTGTTTGAATGCCCTGAACCCTGAGACCTGGGACAGGAGGCCAAGTAGACAGAGGGGCAGTGTCTTGGGGGCAGAGCAGGTGTGCACTCTTGGCCCCCTATGCCTTAGCTCCCCACTCTGGCCCCCGCCGTGGCAGCTCCCTGGTGGCCCTGGGAAACAGATGTGTGTGCAGCCAGCAGTGCCACGTGGTGTTCGCAGCTTTCCTGAGAAGTGGGAGGGGAGGTGTGGATGCCCAGTGGCTCATGCTGGGCAGCAACCAGGCTGGGCATGGGGTTGGTACCTGCCCAGGCTCTGCCCTGTGTGCTTCACAGTGGCCTCTGCTCCATGGTTCCCATGGGCCATGGGGCTACAGCTCTGTCCGGGGCACTGGGTGTCCAGTGCTTGGAAATCTGGGAGACAGTGCCCTGGGGGTGGGGTGGAGTGAGAATAGGCCCCAGCTGAATGGATGGCAGCACAGTCCTGGGACCTCAGGTGGCCTCAGTCCCAGTGGCCCCTGGGAGAGGGATGTAAGTGACCCTGGGTGTCTGAGTGGGTGAGGAGGGCTGGCCTCAGTGTCCCTGGGGCACATTTGGCAGCTCACACACAGCCCTGTCTGCCCCGTGTCGTCCACCCTGTGTTGCTGGTCCCGTGTCACCTGCTCCATGTCATCTGCTCTGCATCACCCATTCCACGTCATTTGCCTTGTGTCATCCACCCCGGGTCCCAGTGGAGCGGTGCATGAGGGCCATGCAGGAAGGGACACAGATGGTGAAGCTCCGAGGCAGCTCCAAGGGCCTGGCCCGCTTCTACTACCTGGACGAGCACCGCTCCTGCCTGCGCTGGAGGCCCTCACGCAAGAACGAGAAGGCCAAGAGTGAGTGGCCCTGCCCTGCAAGGCTCCTGGGCCCCTGAGCCGAGGGGTGGGAGAGCTCGGGCCCTGCCCAGGGACAGCCAATGGGACCTTGGGCCCCGATGGCCCTGGTGAAACCCTCAGAGAAAGCGATCCCAGCTGGGCACATGGGGACAGGACCACATGTGCCAAGCAGGGCCCAGTACAGCCGCTGCCATAGGCCCCCAGCAGGCCACGCTGTGGATCCCAGAAGGCCCCTGGGAGAAGCCCCGTGGCAGGTGCTCTGGTCAGGGTGCAGCTCTCTGGGTGGCAGTGGCTGACTTGTCCCCTCTGGCTGCCTCAGGGTGACCATGCTGGGCTGGGGAAGGCAGAGAGGCCCCACTGGCCTGTTGGAGCATCTGCTTAGTGTGGGGACCCTACGGGAATGCTGCCACAGAGCTGGTGTCCAGGGTGACGTGGGCTGTTCCCTAGCCTGCTGAGCCTCGTGAGACGTGGAGGTCCAGGAGGGTGTGGAGCAGAGTGCCAGGCTGCCCAGGAGCCTGGCACCACCTGAGACCCAGCTTGGTGCCAGGAGCCCTAGCCTTGGGGAGGCCTGGGGGGCGGGAATAGCGTGGGATGGCTGTGTCCCCCATGGCCACACGTGCTAGGGAATCAGAGAGAGGCTCTGGACTGGGATGCTGGTCCCGGCTGGGGCCTGGGCTGAGCTCAGAGAAGACACTGCCTGCCGTGGCCTGCCTGTGGGGGAGGGGCCACAGGAACTGGGCAAAGTGCCTCAGGCCCATCCACTGTAGCCTTGGCTTCAAGGTGAGCTCTATGAGCCCCAACTCAACGGCTCCTGAATGGGAGCTGTCAGCGACCCCCTATCCCATGGCTCCCACGTCCACAATGCCAGGCCCACCCTGAAGATGACCACAGCATCTCCCCACTCTGGACATCCACTGCCTTTGGTGGAGTGGAGATGCGTGGGCTGGAGCCCTGTGGAGCAGTGGCTAGCTGGGTCCATGTACACCAGGTCCCAAGCCGCAGGGGCAGGCCCTTCTCCTCCATCTTGGGGTCCAAAAGACCAGAGCAACCAGGGCAGAGGTTCTCACTTGCTTGGAGCTGGTGGCTGCTACATGGAGGGCTCAGCACACAGCCTCAGGCCACTCTGTCCCAGCCCCGGGCTCTGGGCTGCTGTGGGGACGCCCTCCACCAGAGCCTGTGACCACGGCCTTCCCACGGCCCGCAGTCTCCATCGACTCCATCCAGGAGGTGAGCGAGGGCCGGCAGTCTGAGGTCTTCCAGCGCTACCCCGATGGCAGCTTCGACCCCAACTGCTGCTTTAGCATCTACTACGGCAGCCACCGCGAGTCGCTGGACCTGGTCTCGCCCAGCGGGGACGAGGCGCGGACCTGGGTCACCGGCCTGCGCTACCTTATGGCTGGCATCAGCGACGAGGACAGCCTGGCCCGTCGCCAGCGCACCAGGGACCAATATCCTTGGGCAGCAGGGCGGGCACAGGCCCTGGGGTGGGGCGCACTGCCCCTCCAGGCCTCACCCTGGCTGCAGACGGGCCATGCTGTGGGCTTGCGTTAATCCCTAACTCAGCCCCAAAGTGGCTGAAGCAGACGTTTGATGAGGCCGACAAGAATGGGGACGGCAGCCTGAGCGTCGGAGAGGTCCTGCAGCTGCTGCACAAGCTGAACGTGAACCTGCCGCGGCAGCGCGTGAAGCAGATGTTCAGGGTGAGCTAGAGCTGTGAGGGCCCGGAGGGCGCTAGGGGAGCTGCAGTGTGGGGCTGAGCCCCCGCGAGGCCCTGGCGGGTGGGCAGGGCCCAGGGAAGAAGCCCATTTTCTGACCCCTGACCCCACGCTGAGCAAGGGGGCCTGGCAGCAGCTCTGGTCAGCAACCTGGTGCTGGAAGTTATGAAAACATCCTCCGGCCAGCCGCGCTGCAGCCGTCATTGTCTGTAATTAGCTCTCTTTCTAGAGCTACTGCAGGAGAGCGGAGCTGCTGTCAGCAGGGTGTGCTCGGGGTAGAAATGGCTGCGTCAGCAGACCTGGGACCCCGGCCTCCATGCCTACTATACCCTGGCAGGGATCCTGTGAGCACAGCCCGGCCAGCCACTGACACTTACACGGGCACGCAGCCTCCCGCTGGGCACCCCTGCCGTCTCCGGCCTCACAGCTCCAGCCTTCACGCCTGGCTACAGGGAGGAGGCCAGCTGGCTGGGCACTGGGGTCTGGGAGGAGGCAGCATGTGCTGCCTCCTTGGCCCCTCCCGGGAGCTTGGTGGGGGCAGGGGCTGGTGTCTGATTCGGACTCCTTCCCCTGCCCCCCTGGGGCTGGCCTTGCCTACTGCTCTGCACCTGCAAGGGCAGCTCTGAGCTCAGCAGGCTCTTGCTCCCTCCGGGTGAGGCTGCTGCAGGGACCAGGCAGCAGGTGACCCAGGACTTGGCCAGAGCAGCCCTGAAGACGGGGGCCAAATGCCTGTGGGGCCAGAACGTGAGCTGCAGCTGTAGCTCTAGGGCTTTGCTTGGAACTCCGTGGTGGCAGCGGCTCTTGCCTGCCCCAGCAGGTCCCCTGGGGCCTGGTGTGATGGCCTCTGGCCAGCTCGTCTCCTTGATAATTGGCATTGATCGGGCTATAGTGGAGTCTCAACACTGCTCGGGGCTGCCTGGCACTCCTAAGCAGAGCACAGAGCCGCATCGCAGATGGAGTGGGTTTAACATAATTGCATCAGATCCAAGACAACACAGAACATGGGCTGGCCAGCACCCTCGCCTCAGGCCTGACTAGCCCAGAGTACCCTGGGGCCAAGAGGCTGGTGTGGCACAAGGCTCAGGAGAGGCAGCACCACGCTGCTGTGAGCCGAGTTCAGGAGCTGGCTGGGGTTGCTCTGCCCCTGAGGGCCATGGTCCTTGCACTTTCCCTGCAGCCAAGAGCAGGCAGAGCCCCAGCCCTGAGGGGCCTTGACTCTGGAGAGCAGCTGACCACCAGGTGCCCTTGTCACCACGGTGCTCTTTGGTCTGCAGTGTGCCCTGGCCCGGCCTGCCGTGAGGCCAGCCTCCACTGCCATGTCAGACACACTGTGGTCCCTGCTGGTATCAGCTAAGCCCCACGCGAGCGGCTCTGGGCCATCCCAGCCATCATATGGGAGCACAGCACGGGCATGGGGCCAGCCCTGGCCTCCACCCTGCGGGCCTTTGTGGAGCTGTCCTGTGGACACTGCAGGCCGTGTGGCCCTATGGGGAGGGGCTGCTGCATGGCGAGCATGTCCAGCAAGTGCCATGGTCTCTGGCACTGGCCTGTGCTGCTCCGCCCCGGGGTGCCCTGGTGTGGAGGCCGAGAGCTTATCACTCTGAGGCCCCAGGGCAGGCTGGGAAGAGGACCTTGGGTTCTCCTCAGGGACATTTTCCACCTCATGGGCATGGCATCTGTAGCTGCGGTGGGCCAAGGACTCAGGCAGTGTCTGTAGACAAGGCCCGGGGACAAGGCAGGGCGGGCCTGCCCTTCCGACATGTGGTCAGTGGCAGCAAAGACTGGTGGGCAGCCAAGTCCCACAGAGCCGTGGCTGGGTCTCTAGCAGCCCAGGGCCTGGGCAGCCGTGCGCGGCACTCAGGGCTCCAGTCCGTGCGTGAGCAGTACCAGCCTGTGAAGTGCAGGGCCCCTGCTGGCCAAGCCGTGCTGTCAGTGGTGGGTGCGGACCCGTCTTTGGTGTTGGTGTGGGATGGAGTGTGGGTGGCGCCAGAGGGCCCGAGCTGGTCCATATCTTGCAAAGAAGAGGGGAGGGTGGGTCCTGTTGTGCCTCCCAGGGTCACGCGCGACTAGATGGACATTGTGGGGGCTTTGTGTGCCCATCAGTGTCTGTGACGGTGGTATGGGTGGTGCCGGAAAAGGGGCGGCTGGTGCTGGGCTGGACGAAGGACCTGGCGGTGACCAGAGGCCTCGCCTCCCAGGAGGCGGACACGGATGACCGGCAGGGAACGCTGGGCTTCGAGGAGTTCTGTGCCTTCTACAAGGTGATGTCCACACGCCGGGACCTCTACCTGCTGCTGCTCACCTACAGCAACCACAAGGACCACCTGGACACCGCCGACCTGCAGCGCTTCCTGGAGGTGGAGCAGAAGGTGCGGCCGAGGGCAGCCCAGGGTGTGGGGCCGGCGGGCCATGGCGGCCGTGGGGGGCCTGGAGACTCTGAGATGGCTTCCATTCCCACTTCCTTGGCATGGGCCGTGGCAGGGGCTGGGGCCTGCTGGGTGAGTGGGGAGGCCAGTGTTTCTCTCTGAAGGCCCCTGTGTGGCTCTGTCCTTGCTGAGGACACCTCGAGCGTCTAGGGGTGCCCAGGCTCCGCCGTGGCACCAGCCCACAGAGCAGGAATCTTGTGGGCTGCGGCTCTATGGCCTAGGCTTTGGAGCCGCCCCTAACCCTCCTCCACAGCTGTGTTCTGGCTGCCCCCAGGGATGGCTGGTCACACTCGTCTGTGCCCCGTTTCCCTAGCGTAGCCCCGGGAAGCCTGCCCACCCTTGGAGGTCACACCGAGGCCAAGTGCTCCCTGGGCACTGTCCCACCGACCAGGCCTCTGGTGCCCCATGCTGAAGCACGGGGCTGCCTTCCGACAGGGGCAGGCTATGGGCCTGGTACCTGCGCTGCCCAGCGTCTCGCCTAGAGTTGGCCATGTCAGAACCACAGTGGGTGGCACTGGAAAGGGCACAGCAGGAGAGGCTCACGGGCTATCCAAGCCCGACCCGAGGGGCCGCCCCTCCCAGCGACTATATGACAGGTCCTTGTCCCATCCTGGAGGCATCCCTGGGGAGGGGGCCTGGCTCTGGTGACAAGTGCACTGTCCTGGTGCTGGCTTGGGAGGCAGGGCTGGGTGGGTTGGATGAAGATGGGCAGGTCTGATCCCGTCTTCCTGGCCTCTTGCCGGCTCTTGCACCCTCTCCCTGCAGCGGCCTGGCCTGGGCCCAGCTGCCTGGACTCTGGGGGCCCTTGCTCTCATTGGTCCATTCTGTCACCTGTTACCTCCCACCTGTCGCCTCCCACCCTTCCAGATGGCCTTGTTTGTGCCACTGTAGGGCTGGCGCAGGCTCTGGAGGCTGCTTAGCTTCAGCGCTCAGGTGGGCTTGGTGTGGGGCTCAGTTCTCCCAGGCATCCATCCTCCAGCAAGGACCTGGGGACAGCAGGAGGCTCCTGCGCTTCACGGTTCCCTGGGGCGGGAGGTGTGGCCTCTGCTCACCCAGGCCCAGGGCACGGCTGTGGGACACACTGGGGGACACACTGGGTCCCAGCTGGCAAGGCAGAGACCCCGTCCCTGCCGGATGATGCTAGGTAGTCTGTGCCGCTGGCCTCCAGTGTCCCCTGCTGTGGTCAGCTGATGTGGCGACGAGACACGGGGACAGCAGGCAGCCGCATGGTGGTGTGGGTGCCTGCTTATGCCCTTGGCCCGGCCCAGATGCAGGGTGTGACGCTCCAGGGCTGCCGCGACATCATCGAGCAGTTCGAACCCTGCCCAGAAAACAAGAGCAAGGGCGTGCTGGGCATTGACGGTGAGTGGGCCAGGTGGGCTGGGCACAGTGGCCTGCGGGCAGTGGGACAGGTAGCCTCGGGGTCACCGAGCAGGGTGACACCTGGAGCCGTGCCGCCCCAGGCTTCACCAACTACACGCGGAGCCCTGCAGGAGACATCTTCAACCCCGAGCACCACGGTGTGCACCAGGACATGACGCAGCCCCTGAGCCACTACTTCATCACCTCGTCCCACAACACCTACCTCGTGGGGGACCAGCTCACGTCACAGTCGCGGGCGGACATGTACGCCTGGGTCCTGCAGGCTGGCTGCCGCTGCGTGGAGGGTGAGCCCCCCGGGGCATCCCTGGACAAGAGCTCAGCCGGCTGTGCTCCTGGCTGACTGGGTCTGTGCCCGCAGTGGACTGCTGGGACGGGCCTGACGGGGAGCCCATTGTCCACCACGGCTACACACTGACTTCCAAGATCCTCTTCAAAGATGTCGTTGAAACCATCAACAAATATGCCTTCCTCAAGAACGAGTGAGTGGCTGGCCAGAGGCGAGGCTGCAGGCTGGGCAGGGCAGGGGCTCGCGGCTGCCTCTTTGCACCCACACCCGTGTCCTTTGTGAGGGGCAGTGGCTGCGGAGGACGAGGACTGGGCTTTACTCTCAGGTTTCCTGAGGAGCAGGTCAAAGAGGGATGGGCCACAGGGCCAGGAGTCAGGTGTGGACCCAGTGGCCAGGCTGAGGCCCCAGAGCACATGTGGCCACGTTCTGGCCTCAGGCGTGGTGACACTAGTGTCAGCCCAGGGCCGTGGTGGCCCCGGAAAGCCGCTCCGTCCAGACTCGATGTGCTATCATTTGGCGGGAGCCGCAGATCCCGTTCAGGAAAATCCAATTCAGTTTCTGGAAATAGAAAGCTGCCTTCTCACTTTTGGCATTGCCTCCGAGTCCCGGCCAAGTGAGACTGGCGGGGGGAAGGAGCTACTTGAGTGATTGACTTAGGAAATAGAAAAGGGCCCCCAGGAGAGCGCTTGCCTGCACCCAGGTTGGCTGTGTATGCCGGGGCAGGGCAGCAAGGTCCCTGTGCGTGCGGGTGGCACAGCAGGGACGCTGCGTGCTTTTGGCCCTGGGGTGGCACTGCGGGGCCAGTAGGGGCCTGTGGGTCCTAGGGGCCAGCTTTGGCCTCTGTGCCAGTGGGCTCTTTCCCTGGCCCTGCGAAGAGCGGAGCTGCCGCCTGCGCAGGTCGTCGCCTCCCTCTGCATGTCACACGGTTGCTCGTCACACGCCGTGGTTCGTGCCCTCTTGGTCTGGGTCACCCATGTTTTCTGAAAGGATGAAGGCTGGCTTTTGGTAGAAATCCAAGTGGAATGTGCATATGGTTGGAAATGAGCCAGAGGGCTCCTGGGGTGCCAGCCACGTCCTCCTCCTGCCCTGCAGCCACCACCCTTTCTCTCAGATGGGGCCGCTGGCTCTGTCTCCCTGTCCGTGGCCGTGTGTGGCCCAGGCCCAGGCCCAGGACCTGGCTCACAGGGATCATGTTCTCAGTCTGCTCGCTGCCACTTCTAGACTGAAACTGTTCCTGTCAGTTTTCCTGGATTTTCTGATTGTCTTTTTTTAAAACTGGGGAAAATGTTGGTGTCTTCTTTTTTTATCCTTATCACGTCCCAGCTCCCTACCCCCTCCCAGGCCTCTGGGAGCCTCCTCGGGAGCTGTCCCAGTAGGGCGAAGTCCCCTCCTCACGCAGCAGCAAGGCGACCCACGCCCTGCGCCTGAGCCATCCTTGTGGCTGTGGGTCACAGGTATCCGGTGATCCTGTCCATTGAGAATCACTGCTGCGTGGCCCAGCAGAAGAAGATGGCTCAGTACCTGAGCGGCATCCTCGGGGACAAGCTGGACCTGTCGGCCGTGAGCAGCGAGGACGCCACCATGCTCCCATCTCCCCAGATGCTCAGGGGCAAGGTGCTGGTCAAGGTGAGGCCCTGTGGCCAGCTGGGCCCTGTGAGCCCCACTCTCCCTGCCCATCCCCGGCTCTGCCCCTGCTTCTGCTCCTCCCAGGGGAAGAAGCTCCCGGCCAGCATCAGTGAGGACGCAGAGGAAGGCGAGGTGTCTGACGAGGACAGTGCCGATGAGATCGACGAGGACTGCAAGCTGCCCAACGGGGATGTGAGTGGGGGTCCAGAGGGGCAGGGGGCTGGGGGCTGCCTCGAGGGCTCCCAGCTGGGCTCAGGGGCTGCTCATCGCCTGGGCCCCATCCTCGGGCTGCTGAGCTCACGGGGCTGAGTCCCACTCGGCTCCCACCAAGATTTCTTTTGCCAGCCTCTGCTCAGAATATCCCAGATTCCTGCCAGGTCGGGACCGGCCCAGCCCACTGGGAGGCTGGTGGTCCTGCCCAGCCTCAGCCCCATGCGAAGCTGCCCCAGCCCTGGCCAAGAGCTCTTCCCGGGCTGCCCCCCCGTGGCCCCTGTGGAGGGAGGGAGGCTGCTGGCTCGAGGACCCTGAGTGCAAGGGGGCAGGGGCAGTGGCTGTGGAAGTGGCTTTTTGCCTCCAGTGTTGCTCTGAGCTGCTGCTGCTAGGAGGCAGCAAAGCTTATTTCTCCCGGAGGGGCCATTGGATGGGAAAATAATTGTGCAGGAGGCTTCCCGGCTAGGCTGCCTAATTGTTTCAGAAAGCACTGAGACAGCAGGAATCTTCCTGTGCTGGGCGGCCCACGCATGCCACTCCCAGCTGCGATGTCCGCTTGGCGCCCACTGCAGCCTGGGCCAGGCTCCTCCGAAGTGTGCCCCGACCCCTGCCCGTCTTCTCGAGCGTGTGGTGCCTGTGGTGGGGCCGTGCCGCTGTGCTGCCCCCTGGGCATGTTGACCTCCTCCCGGAGGGCCCTGGCCTGGTCCTGTGAGCTCTCTGCTCACTCAGCCTGCAGCAAGGGGACCAGGCGGGCCTGGGCCCACGCACTGCTGCTAGCCCTCAGCCATCGGGACAAGTCAGGCCTCAGAGCTGTGAGCTGGCAGAGCGTGTGTGCCCGCGTGCGTGAGTGTGTGAGCGCTGGTCCTGGGGCTGTCACCTGTGGCTACTTGTGGCACTGGGGAGAGGTGCTGAGGGTTGGCCTCTGGCTCCTGCAGGCCTCTACCAATAGGAAGCGTGTGGAAAGCATGGCCAAGAAGAAGCTGGATTCTCTAATCAAGGAGTCAAAGACCCGAGACTGTGAAGACCCCGACAACTTCACAGTCATCACCATGTCCCCGTCAGGGAAGCCTGGGCCCAGAAGAGACACCAAGAAGGTGAGGCCCAGGGGGCGTAGCCCACCTGCAGCCCCGCACGCGGACGCAGGTGCCCCTGTGTGCATGCTGGCCCCCGACTGCCTGCCCCGCCTCTGGGCGCCGCGCCAGACCCGCACCATGCCACACACATGCACACTGTACACAGCGGTATGCGCGTGCGCCAGTGAGCCCACTGCGCCTCTGTCTGTGCACACCGCGCGTCACACCACTGTGCACAGGGACTCATGCACGCATGTGCACACACAAACTCCTCTGCCTGAGACTCGGGGACCCCGTGGCTGGGTGCTCTCCATGATGGCTTCACCAGGAGCTTTGGTTTGCCTCTGCTTCTCCCTCCTGTGTGGTCCTCGCCCGGTAAGATGGGAGGCCGGCACGAGGTGTGTGCTGCTGCTGGGGTCCTGCCCTTCTGGCTGCTCTCAGGACTCGTACAGCCACGCTGACCCCAGCTTGGACGGGTGGCCCCAGAGGACATAAGAACGCTCATCTTGCCAGAGGGGGCGTGAGCATCTCCCAGGGTGGGGAGGGTCTCACAAGTGACAGAGGATGACCAAGGTCTCGGGTACCAGGGATGGGACATGCCCCGCCTCTGCCAGCTATAGCTGGCGCCGGTCCCCACAGAGATGACGGCTGTCCCAGTACACATGGTGGAGCGTGCCTGTGTGCACGTGCGTGTGCAGGAGCCTCTCCAGACAGGCCAGCAAGCCTTGAAGGCTGGGCGCCTCTGCCCAAGGGCCCAAGCTGAGGAGCTGTCCAGTGTTGGCAAATCCGGGGTGTGGCAGTGGCTAGGGAGCCTGTAGGCTGGAGCCTCGAGTTGGCTCCTGGCCATTTCCCAGGCCCTCAGGGAGGTGGGGAGGTGGGGCAGGCTTCCTTCCTGGCTGTGACTGTGTCCTACAAGTGCCAACAGTTTTTGAGGCAAGCATTGGCATTTCTGGCAGGCTTGGCTCTAGGCCAGTCCCAGTCGTCCACGTGGGACAGTATGACCCACCTAAAGCTCTGCCAGGTGGGGGTTGATGTTAAGTCTCTGCTTCCTTGGCCATGAAACACCTGGAGAGGGACCTGGGCATAGTCAGAGCCTGACTGCCTCATGTCTGAGCAGCAGCTGGGGAAGAGGTAGGGCCTCAGGCTGGGCCACCATGGAGGGAGGAAGCCCAGGCCCCCGATGCAGCATCAGGCTGTGCCCTGCCAGCCCAGCTCAGCTCAGACAGGCCTGAGAGCCCTCAGGGACAGCTATATGTGTGATGGACATGGGGTGGGGCTAAGAGGGTGTGTCCAGTGGGGATTCAGAGCAGGGAATGCCCGTGACATAGGAAGTCCTGTGGAGAGTCCTGTTGAGGCTGTACCTGCTGGAGGGGGCGTCATCCCTTTGCGTAGGCACCTGGAGGACATGAGAGTCCCTCTCAGGGACCCTGGAAGGAGGGCAGATGTCTGCCAGGACACGGGGCCTCACTGGGGACTTCCGTGAGGACAGACCAGCTGGACCTGTTGGGGCTCTGTCCTGCAGGATACCCCAGAGCAGCCCTGGCCTCCTAGCTCCAGGGCTGGACTGCTAGGTCTGGCTGCCAGCTCCCCACAGCCCCTGTGGTGGCCAAGTGGAGCTGTTGCCTTCATGTGGACACCCTGGAGGTGACAGCAGATTCTGCCCTTGCTCTGTGGGCTGTGGGTGGTGACATGTTCTCCAGGGCCAGGATGAGCCTCTCCGCAGGCATGGACCGCGGCCCCTTGGGCTCGGGGAGGGCAGTACTTCGGGCAATGTCACCACTTCCCCCAGATGTGGGTGCAGTGTCCTCATCGCCCTGGACAGTCACCCAAGCAGTGAGGAGAGGGAAGTGCCAGAGATTATGTGAGGCAGGCCCAGGGCAGCCGGGCCAGTCCTGGCTCCCGGGGAGTGCGGGTGGTGGGTGTGGCTCTGGCTGGTGGTGGCAACTTTGGAGCAAGTCTGTGGGGCTCCGCTGGCCTGCTGCGTGGAGCAGGGGCTGCCTGTGCTCAGCTCCAGCGAAGCAGAGGTTGCAGGAGGCGGTTGGGGCCATCGCCTGAGGGTGCTGCTGCCAGGCGCGCTGAGTGGCTCTCGTGGCAGCTCTGGTGTATCCGTGGTGTGCGCATGGGCTTGCGAGGATGTGTCGTGTGTAGACGTGTCCTTGGTGTATGTGGGGCGCGTGTTCACTTGAGCGTCCATAGTGTGGACATGCAGGAACATACCTGGGCACGCTGCATCCAGAGTGTGTGCAGGGTGTGCGGTCTTGTGCGGGGCATCTGCAGCGTGCCCATGTGTGCCTGTGACGTGGGCAGGCGTGCATGCAGGCGTCCTCCCATGCTTGTAGTCAGGGCCTGAGTGGTGGCCACCTTTGGCTGAGGCGGCTCTGGCTTGTTTGTTTTTGAGACATGGTCTTGCTGTGCTGCTTAGGCTGGCCTTGAGCTCATTTTGTAGCCCAGGTTAGGCTCAAACTCAGGGCTGTCCTCCTACCTCAGGCTCTGGATTTTCTTTTTCTGCTTTGGTAGCTGCTCTCTGGCTGAGGCCTTGCTGCCTCGGGTGGCCTCTTATGTCTGATGGGAGCTGCCCCTCCTGGGGCCTGGTGGTGGAGTGGTAGGCTCCTCCTGGGCAGGCCGGGCCAAGTTGGGGGCACCCGCGAGAACGGCTGGTGAGGGGTCAGGTGGGGCTGGCAGCGGCCCAGGGTGGACGAGCTAAGGGTGGCTTGGAGGGTGGAGGAGGGCACAGTGCCCGGGGACCAGGAGGTTGGGAAAGCTGTGTGGTCCTGGAGAGCCGAGCCCAGCTCTGCACCCTGGCGCAGAAGGTCCATCTTGCACCCCTGGGGTTTGGGTCACAGCTGACGCTGGGTCCAGGACCTGGTGTTCATGGGGGATTAGGTGACCTCTCCACTGGGCAAGAAGCAGCCAGGTCTCCTGGCAGCAGGGTTCTGAGAAAGCAGAACGGGCTGGAAGTGTCCTGGACTCTGGCAATATCTCTTGGAGTTGTCCTTGGGACAACAGCTTGTCCCTTGGAGTGCAGTGTGTCTCCAAGGGACAGCAAGTCAGCAGGGAGTGGGGTGGAGCCGCACTTCCAGGGAGGCCTTGGGCTGGGGAGCAGCCGCACCGCCGTCACCTGTGTCTCCCCTGGGCAGGACAAAGCTGAGGAGGACGAGGAAGCTGGAGAGGGTGCCGGGGTGCAGCTGCCCTCTCATGAGCAGCGTCTCCAAGCGCAAGGTCCAGCCCTCCCCCAGTGTCCCCAGACCCTCCTCCCTGCCAGTGTCTTGACAGCCAGGCCCAGGCTCGGACACCCTGTGGCTGCCCCCAGTTGCCAGGGCGCAGGCAGAGCTGGGCTGCTGGGTGGGAAGGGTGCAGGCAGGTTGTGTGGGCTGCACGTCACAGCTCTGTCCTCTGGCACAGAGAAAGGGCAACAAGCTAAAGAAGGTGGCCAGCATGGAGGAAGGGGATGAGGACCCGGACTCTCCAGGAAGCCAGAGCCGAGGGTCAGTGCCTGAGGGGCAGGGGCGTCACCCTGGGCTGTCCCTGGATGCCGGGCAGGACCTCAAGCCGCTGTGGGATGGAAGCCGTTGTCTCAGTGACAGCGTGGTGGGGTGTGTGGGTGGGCACGGACAGCCCTGCAGGCTGGTTGTGAGGACAGGGCCGGCCGGGGCAGCAGTCCCGAGGCCCCAGGGCCCCCAGGCTGCCACTGCTCAGCACCGAGTCTCAGTGCCCCTCACCCCTTCCCGCGTGCTGCTTGTGCCTGGTGATGGTGCTTCCCGTGCAGCACGGGGTTGGTGCTGGTCCCTGGACACCTGTCCCCGGGGTTTTGTGGCAGCCCCCGCGGCCCACGCCTGTCTCTCCCCTTCCTGTTCTCCTCCCTCACAAGCTCTGTCTGCCTGTGCCCACTCGCTGTCCTGTCCCTCCATTGTTACCAGCCCTCTCCTGCACCTACACTCAGCTGGGGCCCCGTGATCACTGCCCGCCTCCTCTGCTCAGGGCCTTTCAGAGCCTTGTCCCTGTGGGCTCGGGATTCCCAGTGTCTCTGCACTGGCTGGCACCCTGCAGGGCCCTTTGCCCGGCCCTGCCATGGGGTCTGTGCCTGCTGCGGTTGGCATAGTCACTCAAGCCAAGTGGCCTCCATGTGTACCCTGCCCAGCCAGTGCGGGCATGAAGGACCTGCCCAGATTCTGGAGTCCCATAGTGGAGCTGGGTGCCCATCAGGCTGGCCCTGAGTGGGAGGGCACCACAAGGCCCCAACTACCTCTGCCATGCCCCACAGGACCGCCCGGCAGAAGAAGACCGTGAAGCTGTCCCGGGCCCTCTCAGACCTGGTGAAATACACCAAGTCCGTGGGCTCTCACGACGTGGAGACGGAGGGTGAGGGCCACAGGGTGGGCTTAGGTGCCCCGGAGCAGGGCTGTGCTCGCCCTGAGGCCCAACTCATGCTGTGGTCTGCACCACAGTGGCCTCGAGCTGGCAGGTATCGTCCTTCAGTGAGACCAAGGCCCACCAGATCCTGCAGCAGAAGCCGGCGCAATACCTGCGCTTCAACCAACACCAGCTCTCCCGAATCTACCCCTCATCTTACCGTGTAGACTCGAGCAACTACAACCCGCAGCCCTTCTGGAACGCTGGCTGCCAGATGGGTGCGTGTGGCAGGTGGAGAGGAGGGCCTCGTGGCCGCCGGGTTCAGGGCCTCGTTCCCTGCTCACCCCCCGCCCCCAAGGCCTGTGGCTCTGCTGGGCTGGCCCCTGACTGGACCCTTAAACCCCAGGCAGCCTGGGAGAGACGGCACCCCTGCCCCCCAGTGCCCCCCCATGAGCTGTGGAGCCTACCCGCAGGGGACATGGTGTGGGCAGTGCAGGGACTGCTGCGGACCCAGGACCTCTGTCCTCACTCACAGTGGCCCTTAACTACCAGTCGGAGGGGCGGATGCTGCAGCTGAATCGGGCCAAGTTCAGCGCCAATGGAAACTGTGGCTACGTGCTCAAGCCCCCGTGCATGTGCCAGGGTGAGGTGCGGGGCACATGGGATGCACCAGCTGGCAGGGAGGCAGGCTGCCGCCTGCTGCCCGGGCTCTGGCAGTGGGGCAGCCCCTGTTGCCTCTGGCTGCTTGTGAAGGACCCTGCTCTGCCAGGGCCTCAGGCTAGGAATCAGGAAGCCCCTGCCCAACCTGGGCCCATATGAGACATGTGCAGGCAGGATGGTGCGAGGCGCTTGGGGTCTGTGGTCTCGGCCTGATGTCCCAGCCCTGGACTGGACTCTGAAGGCTCCCTTGACCCATCCCTTGGTTTCTGCCTTGATTCCCTTCTCCCCTCTGCCCCACCCGTCTCTGTCCTGCTGAGCCATGCCAGTGCTTGGCATGTCTGGGCTGCCCTTAGCCTGTGCTAGCGCCCGCTGCCCCCACCTCCATGCTGTCCCCGTGCCTGGGTATGGGTGGGCCCAGCAGCGACCCTCTGGGATGCTGACTGCTCTGCTCATGCCTGTGTCCTTTCAGGTGTCTTCAACCCCAACTCTGAGGACCCCCTGCCTGGACAGCTCAAGAAGCAGCTGGCCCTGAGGATCATCAGTGGGCAGCAGCTCCCTAAGCCCCGAGACTCCATGCTGGGTGACCGCGGAGAGGTTGGGCTGGACCTGCATGGCAGAGGGGGCTGCAGGGCCCTGTGCCACCCTTGTTCCAGAACCCAATGCCACCTTGTACACTATCCGCAGATCATCGACCCCTTTGTGGAGGTGGAGGTCATTGGGCTCCCTGTGGACTGCAGCAAGGAGCAGACCCGTGTGGTGGATGACAATGGTGAGCACCTGACGCCAGCCTGTGCCCATGCGAAAACAGGCCAGGGCCACCACTGTTCCGGGGCCTGGCCCGCGGCCTGGGTCTTGGCTCTCACAGTCTGGGGCACGTTGGGGGCTGTAGCCGCTTCCACGTGGCCTGCCTTCTGCTCCAGGCTTCAACCCCATGTGGGAGGAGACACTGGTGTTCACAGTGCACATGCCTGAGATCGCGCTGGTGCGCTTCCTTGTCTGGGACCACGACCCCATCGGGCGAGACTTCATTGGCCAGAGGACACTGGCCTTCAGCAGCATGATGCCAGGTGGGTGGCCAGGCTGGGGGGCTGGCCTGGCAGGGCTTCTGGAACGGCTGTGACACAGGGAAGGCCCCGCTCTCGCTGGCCTTGCAGGGTGGGGGCCTGCCCACTGGACAGCGCCCCTGGGTTTTCTGGAGGGGTGGCACTCTGTGAGGCTGTCAGCCCTGCTCAGGGCCACCAGGCAGGCAGGTGGGGCGGCCCTACTGACCACGTGGCTGTGCCCCAGGCTATCGGCATGTGTATCTGGAGGGGATGGAAGAAGCCTCCATCTTTGTGCACGTGGCCATCAGCGACATCAGTGGTAAGGTGAGTGCCACAGGGGAAGAAGGCAGTGCCTGGACACTGCTCCCTCCTCTCCTGAAGAGCGGTGTGAGGGTGCAGACCTCTGTGTCCCTGCCCTGGGAAGGGGCTCCCGGTGTCCCCTCCCTGCCCTCCACCTGCACCTGCTCAGTCACCCTTGGTGGCCTCACCCAGGAACGCTGCCCACCTGGCTGACAGGGACAGTGATGGTGCCTCCATGGCCTCCCCTCCCCTCAGGCTCCCTCAGCTTCCAGAGTTGCCTGGATCTGCCCCTACCCAGCCCCCAGCACACTGGCCCCGAGCCAGGCCGGGGCAGGGGTCTCAGCCTCGGGGCTGGCAGGGCGGTTTGGGCCCCGCTGACCTCTCCCCTGCTGTGCCCATGGGCCCAGAGGCTCTGCAGGGTCCTGCTCTCTGCTGCCGTCTGTCCGTCCGTCCGTCTGTCCGTCCATCCTTTCATCTGTGTTCGCCTGTCTCCAGGGGCCGTGGGCCCCCTCCCCAGCCTCTGGGGCTGCTCACCGGCCTTCACTCTGTCTCTTTGGTCTTGCAGTGGGCTTCTGTATGTCCAAAGTCTCCTTTAGGAAGCGCAGCCCTGTTAGGAATCATGAAGGTACCTGGGCACCATGGGCCTGTGCAGCCTGTGCCCCTGCATGCCAGGTTGTACTCATTAGCATCCGTGACTCCTGGTAGCATTTTGGAGACGTCAGTTCATTTGACATGGGTCATGATGTGGTTCTGGGGTGCCCTGGGCCATCCTTACCCAGAGTGGCATTTACAAGGCAGATCCAGGATTCAGCCGAGGCCACTGCCTCCTGCACACCATCCTGTGCCCGTCTTCTGCCCTTGGGCATCCACTTCTCTGGCGTGAGCTTTGCCCCTGCTTCCTGTCCTGCCTCCTACGTCCCTCCTCTCTATGTCCCCTATGCTTCCATTCCCTCCTGTCTGCCGGGGCCTGGGGTGGGGGACTCCATGGGGCCTGGCACTCCAAGCCTGAATCCTGGATCTCCTTCTAAATGGTGTTCCAGCCCACAATGACCAAATTGCGCTGAATTTGGGACCTTGAATCAGGACACTGATTCAAGCACTGGCCACGTTAGGGCCCCTGCCAGAAGGGCCCATGTGCCAGGCCTGGGCCACTCTGTACCAAGTGTGGCCCATCTGTCCTGGGGGGCAGCGGGGTACTGGCATGCGAGGGCCTTGGCTCTGCCCTGGGGTGAGGCAGCTGCCTGGTGCTGCCCGGCAGGGACCCTGGTGGGGGCTGTGGAAGAGGCCTGGGCAGGGACCTCTGGCCCAGCTGAGTGGTGCCACCTGAGTCCACCACTGAGCCAGTTGGGGGTATGGGCTCATGCAGGCCGAGAGTACAGCTGGGCTAGAGGGGACCACATGGAACTCAGAAAGGCTCCTGGAATGGTATCCCTGCAGGGTCACCAGGAGTGGCCAGGGCAGGGCTGGGCGGGCAGGCCTCAGGTGCACCCAGCTGCGCTTGCTTCCGTGACTGTTGCTGCTGAGGGCTTGGGGACGTGACCTGCAGCGGCTACCGTGCCCTGCTTCTCTAGAGGCCAAGAGCAGAGTGTCCAGGCCAGGGCTGAGGCCCATCTTTGTGGGGGCTGTGGAGGGTTGGCTCCTGCCCCTACCAGAGCTCAGAAGGGCAGGTTGTCAGTCTGAGAGGGGTCCTGCTGTTCCTGGTGGGCTGCTGGGAGGACCCTGGGGCTGGTGTCCTGCACGCTCCCTAGTCACCAGCCCAGTGGCACCTGACCTGTCCACCAATGTGCCCAGTGGGACTCTGGGAACGGGCCCAAGGCTGCTGCCCCAGCTGGGCTCTGCGCCTGGCACCAGCTATGTGGGCTCCTTCCTTTGCAGGCCAAGCAGGCTCTGGGCCTAAAAGCTCTCTTCCTCCGTGGCGCAAAGCCAGGCTCACTGGACAGTCATGTTGCTGGGCAGCCCCTGCCCCGGCCCTCCGTTAGCCAGAGGCTCCTCCGGCGCACAGCCAGTGCCCCAACCAAGAGCCAGAAGCCGGGCCGCAAGGGTTTCCCAGAGCTGGTGCTGGGCACACGGGATGTGGGCTCTGAGGGGACAGCCAGCGATGTGGTATCCCCCAGCCCTGGCCCCACTCTGGAGACGCCAGCCCATGATGGCCTGGGCAGCAGCAACTCCCGAGGTAAGGCACCAGCAGCAGCAGTGGCTGCTGAGCCCAGGAGCCCCGCGCAGGTGCGACCTCCACGTGGCCTAGAGGGCTCCGGGCCTGCCGGGGTGGCCGCCACGTGCATGAAGTGCGTGGTGGGCTCCTGCACTGGTGTGGACACAGAGGGCCTGTGGAGGGAGCAGCCGCCCAGCCCCAGGCCTACAGGCAGTCTCACAGCCGTCAGCCAACAGCCCCAGGCCTGGGTGGACACTCCGGTGAGCCCCTGTGGCCTGGGCCCTCGAGCCACCCCAGGGAGAAGCACAGAGGTCTCTAAGGGCCCTGGGGCCCAGCGTCAGGGCCCAGGCAGCAGTGGCTCTGTGTCCTTGGACTCCAGGAGCCCAGGCAGCCCCCAAGTGGCCCCCTGCCCGCCTGAGGGTGTCCTCAGGCAGCTGGGGGCCCTGCAGGGAGAGATGAATGCCTTGTTCGCTCAAAAGCTGGAGGAGATGAGGAGTAGTTCCCCCATGTTCTCCACGGGTAAGGCCAGCCACTCCTCAGCACTTTGTCCTCCACCTGCCTGGCATGCCTGGGCCTTGTGTCCCCCGCTGTGCTTGTGTCTGCTTCTGTGTGCCCCTCAGCCTGTCTGCCCTGGCTCCTGCCCCTCTGCACAAGAGGCCTGGGCACTCTGGGTGGCAGTCCCTGTCCAGCGGGCCTTCCCTGGTCCTGGGCTCCCCTTGCTGGGAAGTCTGCTGAAAGCAGCAATGCAGCCACAGGGTGTCCCCAGATTCCCGCAGCCTGGGCTGGTGCTCTAGCCTGACTCCGTGCCTGAGCTTGCAAAGGCTGAGACTGCTTCCCTTACTCCTGAGCCCACGACTCAGCAGCTCCAGGAGAGGGTGGAGCTGGGGAGCTGGACCCCAGCCTAGGTGGGAGGGGTGTGTCCCCAGTCCCATACTCTGCTCTGCACTCCTGTCTGCCTTGCTGTCTGTCTGCCCCTTGACCAGCCCCACCCTGCTGACCTTATTCTCCTTTTTGTCCCTGCACCCTGCTGCCTCGTAGTTAGGGACTGAGAGCCACAAGTGCCAGGTAATGGCCCGGCCCACCATGCCCTGCTTCGCCCCAGGCCCCACAGACCTTGTGAGTGGCACAGGGCCTGGGCACCATGCCTGTCCATTCCCCAGCCCTAGTGGCAGCAGGGAGGGGGGTGCACTGAGTGTGCCACGTTACCTATGAGCAAATGGACAGGGTTGGCTACCGGGATCCTGGGGAGCCCTTTGCAGGGCCCCCTCTGACCTGGCCTTCCTTCCCGGCCTTGCACCTTTGACTGTTTTTCCCTCCTCCCCTCTCCCTGCAGATGCCCGCCCCTTCTCCACGCAGTGGTCCATCTCCCCACTGTGCAGCCTGGAGCCCATCGCAGAGGAGCCGGCCCTGGGCTCTGGTGCCTCTGCCCCAGCGGCCACCCCCACCAGCCCTCTCAGGGGGCGACCCCAGTCCTCTGCAGGGCCTGCAGCCAAGGCAGCCAGTACCCCCCAGACAGTTCGGGTACCTCCTGGGCTCCTTCAACTCAGGACTGGGGGCCAAGGGGACACTGAGAAGACTCCCATGAGACTGCTCAATAGTGAGGGGCCTGGTGCGGCATGTGATGGTACTGCTGGCAGCCAGCCAGCCAGCAGGAGCCAGCCTCGAGCCCTGGGCCTTCTGCCTGTGGTCAGAAGGGCCAAGAGTGAGGGCCAGATGCCCCAGGAGCCCCCAGGCATATGGCGGCAGCTGGCCGGGCCATCACCTACCCCTGCCATCTACTCGGATGCCACAGGCAGTGACCGGATATGGCAGAAGCTGGAGCCAGGCAGCCACCGAGACAGTGTGTCCTCATCTTCCAGCATGTCCTCCAGTGACACTGTCATTGACCTCTCCTTGCCGAGCCTGGGCCTGGGCTGCAGCCGCGAGAGCCTGGCTGGGAACCCCTGGGGCCGCCTGCCCCCACGACCCTGCTCTGCTTCTGCTGTCTGCCCAGACCGGCCACCTGTGACCAAGAGCAAGTCGAACCCCAACCTGCGGGCTGCAGGCCAGCCACCCCCTGCGCCTCTGGCCCCACGGCCACCTGGTTCACGTCCCCGGCCCTCCTGGGGAGGCCTTGCCCTGGTGGGCTTGCAGGCCTGCCCTGTAGCTGCCAAGTCTAAGAGCCTGGGAGACCTGACGGCGGATGATTTCACTCCCAGCTTTGAGGGGAGCTCCCGCAGCCTGGGCCGGGGCCTGGGCCCCCCAGGGGGGGTGCAGCGGGACGCCTTGACAGAGCAGCTGCGCTGGCTCACTGGCTTCCAGCAGGCCGGGGACATCACATCACCCACCAGCCTGGGCCCAGCTGGGGATGGGGGGGTAGGGGGCTCCAGCTTCCTGCGGCGCTCATCCTCCCGAAGCCAGAGCCGTGTGCGTGCCATTGCCAGTAGGGCCCGCCAGGCACAGGAGCGGCAGCAGCGGCTTCGGGGCCTGGACCCAAGGGCCCCCCCAGAGGAGGAGCGGGGTACCCCTGAAGGTGCCTGTTCTGTGGGCCACGAGGTTTGCATGGATTCCACAGGCCTCCCCAAGGGTGTCCCGGAGCAGGTGCCTGGAGCTGCTGACAGCCTGCTCTTGCTGAGGCTCTAGCCCGCAAACGACACTGCTGTCTCCAGGACTCAGCCCACGTCCGGCCCTGCGGAAGCCCAGGATGGGTTCCGAGTGCGAAGCTTAGGACAATTCAGCATCCAGGCGCTGCCCCGTCCTCCCTGGAGTCTGGTCCTTGGTGTGTGTGGCAGACCTGCCCCCAGGTGCCTGGCCCTGCTCCGCACCCCCCTCCCCCGTGTGCATCTTCTGCCAATCATCCTGTCGGGGCACCCTGAGGACCGTAAGCTCTCAGGCACAGCTCCAATAAACACATTCATACCTGCTTCCTCACCCCTCCAGGACACTCTTGAAGCAGCTGCACACGGTCCCCAGAGCTTAGTGGCAGCTCGATGGCAGGCCTGGCTCTGCTATGGGGAGGCTGGGCACTGCTGGGTCAGGACCGCTGGGGGGGGGAGCCCGCTATATGTGAGGCCTCAGTCCCCACTGCCTGCAAGGGTCTGACAGTGCTGCTCACCAGGGCTCAGGCAGAAGCACTGCCCTCCAGGGCCAGGATGCAGGGACATGGCCACTGGCCCAGTACAGGCTGGCAGTGTCTGTCACCTACCCCACACTTGGCTGGGCTAGGGTCTGCTGCATGGGCTACCTGCCTCTGGGAACCTGGGGCAGTCACGCAGGGGTGGGCTGGGCTACTGCCCCACCCCCTGGGGGTGGTGATACTGGTGTACCTTCAGTGGCTTCTTCCTGAAACTCTGGGAGAAGTCAGGAAGGCAAAGGTTACAGTGGCCTGGAGGATAAAGGGACATGTGGCTCCCATGCCAGGAGAAGAATGCACTCGAGTGTGTGCAGGCCTGCCCGAGCCTGCAGCTTTGTCCCCGCGGCCCCTACCCATGAACCTGTGGACATCCAAGAACCACTGTGAAGCTCAGCCTGGCCCGCAGCCCACGTGAGCCAGGCAGGGCAGCTCTGCAAGCAGGGCTGTCTCCCCAGCGGATGGCTGCAGGCCTGAGACATCAGGAGGCCCCGCAGAACCCGACGGCGTCTCATCAGCATGGACCCAGGAGCCCTGGACACTCACTTGATGACAGGAACTGTGGCCCAACCAGCGACAGCAGGCTCTGCCCTGGGGTCATGGAAGGAGAGCAACCTCAAGGCAAGCAAGGCTGCCACTGGGGCTGCCCAGTGTGGACCTGCTGCTCCCTGGTGGTGCCATGGAGGTGGTGGGGCCTACAAAGGAGCTGGACAGTGAGCAGACACTGGCTCCAGGCAGAAGGGGCCGGGTGAGGCTGGAAGACATTGGGCCCTGTCCTCAGACTGTACCCCTGGCAGGCTGCATGTCCTACGCTGGGGCCTGGTGGAAAGAGGGGCGGCAAAATGGCAGCCCCTGCTGCATAGGCAGAGCTCAGCTGGCTGCACTTAACCTGCCAGCCCACGGTTCTCAGCACAGGGCTTGGAGCTAGCAGTGGACTGGTGCCATCCCGCACTGCTGCAGCTGGTCTCCATCTGTTCCTGGTCGGCGTGGAGGCAGGTTGCTGAACATGGCCCCACATCCTCGCCTGCGGATCTCACAGGACTCCGAGGCCAGGCTCAAGGCCGCAGCGGCAAAACCCACACTGCAGCTCTGAGAAGCGACAGCCGAGAGCCCTCGAGGGCCGTCAGGTCATCTCATCCTCTTTTCTGCAGCTCTCGGCTCTCGAGCCAGAAGTGCTTGCTGCTCAGAGCTTGCCTTCCCCGGAGCGCTGGCCATGAGGCTGGGGACAAGGAGACAGGGCCCCCACGCCAAGAGGACGGGGACTTGGGAGCAGACTGGAGCCTAGCAGAGCCCCACAGGAGGCCAGCAGATGGCTCCTGAGGTCGGGCCCTGTGGCCGCTGGCAACTGACCCCACAGCTTCAGGCACACACGCACACTGGCAGGCTTCTGCTATGTACCTATACATTTATATATATGTGTTTGTATATATATGTGGCGTGTGCGCGTGTGTATAAAAGATTATTTAACAGATCAATACATTCCAACACACGCGTCTCGCAGGACAGCTCTGGCTGTGGCCCGGCGCGTGCTGCTAGTCACCAGCATGGCGGAAACGCCCCTGGGTGAGCAAAGGCTCCTCACTGAGGAAGACACAGTCCGGGCAGGGACAGCAGGGCGGCGGGCTCACTCGGCCGGGACCTCATACTTGAAGATGACGCTGAAGAGCGGGCCACCCAGCCGCTCGGCCAGCCAGGCGTTCTTGAGCACGGCCAGCTTCAGGCTCTCGCACCGCAGGGCTGCGTCGTAGTTGGTGTGCACAGCCCGGCCCATGCCCTCGATGACCACCAGGTCGGCGCCGCGCTCCCGCACCAGCACAGCCAACCCCTTGTCCAGGCGGCTTGGGGAGGCAAGAGGGCCAGGTTGGCAGAACGCAGGGGCCCAACCTCCTGTGTCTAGCGCCCCCTAGCGACTTCCTCCCCACAGAGCCCAAGTCCACGCTGGGGCAGTGTGGGGACAGGGTGGGCTACCTGAGATCAAGGCATGGGGAGCTGGAGCCTGTCTGCACCAGAAGCAACCTCTCCTCTTGGAGCGCAGAGCTGTGGGACATGAGGCAATCAGCACCCTGCGAGGGGGAACCCTGGGACTCCACCTGTGCCACTCCCAGGACCCACCCAGTGGCCCCGACCCAGCACCTACTGGACGATAGGGTCCATGGCTGCGATGCGCTCGGCCACAATGAGAGACTCACTATAGGTCACATCGTTCAGGGCGGGGCCCGAGTTGCACGCCAGGATGACCTGCAGGGGAGGCCGCTCAGTCCCTCACCACTGCACTGGCTGGGGACCTGGCAGAGCCTGTGGGGCCCCAGGGAAGCGTGGAGGCCAGGGCCTGTGGTGAACACCTTTCCAGGGGGTGGGGTACAGCTGGGCCACAGCTGAGCACCCCGCCTGGCCTGCTGGCACCTACCTGTGGCCAGAAGCCCACAGCGGTGCCAGCCCACCCAGAGCGGAGGAGCCCGGGGAAAGGTACCCCATGGCCCCCACACTCACCTCTGTCCCTCTAAGGAGTAGCTCCCTGACAAAGGGGAAGACTCCCAAAATGAGGTCTATTCCACTGTTATCTGCGAAAATTAAGGCACATTTATGAGGGGGCCCCTGTAAGACAAAACCAGGGTGTTCAGTTGGGAACAGTACATCCAAGTGCTGCAGACCCAATTGTCCCGACGCCCCCACAGGGCTGGCCAGGCCTCGGGTTCCAGCGCACAGCAGGTCGGGTCCAGGGCGGCCTGCTCCTTCCAAATGGTACCCCAGGGATGTGTGCACTGAGGCCAGCTGGGCTGCCAAGTGGCCGCTACAGGAGGGCAGGCAGGGCAGGGGACAATGGACATCGTGCTCCTGGCCGGGCACTGCCTGCTTCTGGGGCAGCTCCTCACCCACCTCCCAGCAGCCTGAAGCCCCTCCGGGACCAGCTCCTGGGCCCTCCCTCCTGCCTGTCCCTGCTGGGCAAGGGTGGGCACCCCCCTGTACCTTTAATCTCTGCAGCCACTTGCTGTAGGAATCCACAAGCCAGGGGCGCTCTGTGTGCAGAGGGAGAACAATGAGGCGCACAGGACCATCGCCGCTGCTTGTGTCTTGAGGCGGTGCCCCCACCCAGCCACCCACGTTTTCCACGGCGAAGTCCCCACCCTGATGGCCCCTGTAGGCCGCTGAGGATCTGGAGCGGTCATACCTTGCAGCTTCTTCTTTGCTTCTTCAAACCCGAACTGGGGGTCAGATTCAAGGACACTGCACAGAGGAGAAGGGAGGTCAGGTGGACACCCAAGCGAAGCCGCTCCTTACCCGCAGCCACCGACCCAGAGTGACGCCATGGACAGGTGTTCAGGCCATGTCAGGTCTGAGTGGCTAGCAGCCCCAGGGGTGTGCACCACGCGCCTTGGGGAGGGCGCCCTAACGCACTCTGAAATGTGCACAAAGCCCACCTGCCAGAGCGACAGCGTGAAGGGACATCAACCAGGGGTGGAGTGACGAGGAGGCCCTGCCCAACTGCCCAGTTGCTGTGCGTGGGGAGCCCTGGGGGAGCAGGTGCCCTCCAGCCTGGCCAGGACGGGCCAGCACCTGAGGCCCACTCCTTAAGGTAAATTGCTACGGAGAGCATTTATTCTGGTCTCCCCAAATCAAGAAGCCCAGGAGAGGCACCAGATGGACCTGAGAAAGCTGCAGCCCATGTGTCAGAGCAGGCTGACCATGCAGCACCTTTCCAGTTCCGACAGGATGTGCTGTGAAGCCCCAGCTGTGTGCACTCCGTGCATGCTGAACACACCTTGGGCCAGCCTGGGTCAGATCTGCAACCCAACTCCCAGGGAGCCTGTGCTCAGGGAGGGGTGGGCTGGGGTCAGGTTGGGGCTGCCGAGCTGCAGTGAGCCAGATCTGAGCAGCCGTGTGAGCAAAGCCAAGAGCCAGGCTGGAGCAGCTATGACACCTACTCGGACACGGCCTTGGCCCCCCAGTCGAAGACATTGCCCGCCAGCAGCCCCCTGGCCAGGGCCAGCTGCCTCTCTTCCCAGCCCAGCGCGTCCAAGGCCTGGACCACACACTGGAAGCACTTGAGCGCAACACCATTCTCCTGCTGTTTCACCTGCAGATGCGGAACAGGGCGCAAGTGGGACCCCGTGCTCCTGGACAGCCCTCACGCGCCACAGAGCTGAGGGGCGGGGACGCGGACAGTGCAAGCTCCACGGCCCCGTCAGAGTGTTGGGCGGCCCAGGTTGAATGTGCCTGTCCTGGTCAGTGCCACACCGCAGTGCTGCGGGAGCAGTCCTGGACATGGAGCAGGGCAGAGGACACAAGCCCCCTGGGTGGGGCTGCCATATCCCCAGGCCCCGGGCACTGACACCTGTGGGTGGGAGGGGCTGCGGGGCTGCAGTGAGGTGCAGGCCCTCAGCGGGCCGGAGAGGTCCCAGGGGCAGCGCTGGGTCAGGCTCCCATTGAAGGTGCAGGTGGCAAGGTTGGCACTGAGAGGCCAGCTCTGCCTCGATGCTAGCCTCAGGTCACCCAGCCAACACTACAGAGAGGGTCAGAAGCCCTGGCGTAGGGCCAAGGAGATGGCTCAGTAGAATAAGCAAGCGCAAGGGCCTGAGTTTAATCCCTGGTTCCACAAAAAAAAAAAAATCAAAGAAGCCCTGGCGTGCTCCGCTTCCAGAGAAGGGCGCGGGGACACATGCACATGCCCTTGCAAGTGCACACCAACCCCATGGGGTCCGGTGCTCCCCGAGGCTGATGCCTGACAGGGGCCACGCCTCCTGAGGCACAGACCCCAACCCCACTGGCACGGAGCCATGATGCGGGGCTGCTCGCAAACCTCTGGCCGGGCAGGAGGGGATGCTGCCCACTGCTCTGCCCCCGCCTGCTGTCCACCGCAGGGCAGAGTGCGCTCACCTTGGAGTAGGGGTCCGGGAAGCTGAATTCGTTCAGACAGTGCTCCCGCGTGTCCAGCAGGCTGCGCACGGTCAGCGTCCCGTAAGCACTGGGGCAAAGTGCAGGCAGAGCAGCTGAGCAGGGCAGTGCCGGGAGACCCACCCTGGCCCGTGAGAGGGGGAGACATGGGGTCCGCACCAACAGCCTGGGCTGGCCCCGTGTGAGGGAGAGGCACAGGCACAGGCACTCACAAGGGCTGATGCCGCAAGGTCTGCAGCTTGCTCCAGTACTTCTGCCGGAACTTTCTGGCCCTCTCGGCTGCGTCCAGGGACTCAGGCTGGCTGGCCATGGCACGCTTCACCACCTGCCAATGGCAGGCTGAAGTGGGCACCCACACAAGAACTGCAGGCCTCAGGCACTGATGTCAAACACTCCCAGCCACTCCTGCCACCAGGGACAGGACAGGGTGGCACCTTCCAGCACACCATGGCCTGAGCTCAGATTAGCCCTGCTGCCCTGGGGTAATCACCAAGTCTGGGCCTAGCCTCGGCAAGGAGGAGAAGGTACAAGCCTAGTGGCACCTCCAGAACCAACTCACAGGGTGGGACAGGGGCTGTGTCATGCCTTTAGACATCTAGGGACCCAAAGTGCCACATGTGCGTCCCTGCCATGTCCGAGCAGCAGGAGCTCAGGTGTCCTAACTGGAACTGTTCCAGCACCCTGACCCACCACATACCCAGAAGTAGGTTTTGCACCCTTATGCCCCAGAACAGACCAGCCACACCCTCCACTTGCCTCTGCACCTCTTGTCTCCAGCCCTCACGTACCCCATCCAGGGCCTCTTCAAAGCAGGTAAGCCAGTACTTCCGGGCCAGGGCATCGTCAGTGAGGTCCACCGTGTCGGGCACATAGGAGGATGGGTCCAGGAGGAGGGGCAGGTTGACCAGGGGCCTCTCCAGTCGGTCCATCTCCAGGAGGTCAAACTGAGAGGACGAGCAGAGTTTGGGCTTCCAGCACGAGAGTGAGAAGGCTCCCAAGGTGTGCTCAGGGGGAGCCTTAGCCCCTTGGTGATCTGTGGGGCGAACACGATCCCACCCAGATAGCCTGGGGCTGATGTCCAGGCCCCGCAGCAGGTCCGCTTGGGAGTGTCTGCCCAGCTCCCACCCATAGTCCTCTGTGGCCTCCTGCACTATCCTACATGAGGGCCTGCCACCTCCTCGGGACCCTGATGCACAGGTTCCTGACCCATCTTCTGCTGCCCAGGGCTCCTCACCGATTGCCTTGCCACCCTGTCCTCCTGTCTCAGCCCCCCCCCCACACAGGCTGTCCTGCTCAATTCTCACCTGATCCCAGCCCACCCACACCCAGTGAAGACCCACCGTGCGGCCACAACAGTGACCACCTGAAATCCGGGTCACCAGCACCAACAACACAAGAGCCCCTCGGGCCACCAGTCCCCAATGGGAGTAGCTGGGGTATGCACGCCACGGAGGAGGCCGAGTCCCTCACTGTACAGACCACATGTGGATCCACTAAGATGTGGTAAAGCCCACAAAGTTTCCACCATATCTTGCCACAGAGTGGACTGTGCTCTGGTTCATGCATTTTGGTCTGCAGGGACCAGGGTGGAACAGTAGCCATACCCTGCGCAGGGCCGCCTGGACCCAAGGCCCCTGGAGATGCCCTTGCCCTGCCTCACCTGGGTGCTCTGGGGTCCTAGACTGCAGTGGAAGACCAGCCCTGTGCCTTCCTTTTACCCCAGGGTAGGTGAAAAGCCTTTCTGACAGGGCCCCGACTTACGGTGCCGCTGCGCGCCCGCTGTGTGGGGCCCAGCCCTGGCGATGTGCTCACGAGCCCCGAGCTGCCTGCGTAGTTCTCACCCCAGCTGTACTGGTCTGGGTCTGGAAAAGTGAGATGCCGGCCACCATGTTAGCCTTGCTTTGTTTCCAAAAGGGCAAGAGGGAAAGGAAAACGGACAGGACCACTTGACTACTCAAGCCCTAAAGATGAACGCTCCTGTGGCCCCAGGCCTGGCACGCCCAGCATCCCCCGGCAGCAGGTCCCCAGCTACTCACTGTCCTGCTCAGCGCCTTTCAGGAATGCTCCGATGGCCCCCAAGTAGCCTTCGTGCCTCAGGAACAGCGCTTGCACTTCGCCCTGCCCCGCCCGCCCATGGAAGCTGGTCAGGATCCCCGTCAGCACCGCTCTCCCCACCTGCACACTGGGCCAAACCCCAGGAGCCATCCACACAAATGTCCCTGTGCTCACGTACGGGGGCCACTTGCTGCTGGGTGCTGGCACAGGCACCGGCCTGTCCTACGATGGTCACAGCCTAACCATCAGCTGCTTGGGCAGTGCCTCTGACAGCAGCTGGCCAATCTCAGCCACCAGGCTGGCTGCACACACCTCAGGCCTGCATGATGCCCACTAGCAGCAAAGGGACAGCCCCACATGCCTGTCACTGTCATGTGCTCACACACAATGTGCAGCATGCCCACAGCTAGCCAGAAGGGAAGGCCAGACAGCTGGGCAGCAGGTTCTTGGGCCGCGTCCTTCCAGGGAGCCTAGTGCAGGGTCAGCGGCACAGCCCCAGACCAACGCCCTGGGCATGGTGCCTGGGCCATGGCTTTCAGTTGGGGGCCGCTGTGCCCGCAACACAGACAGGCCAGACAGGCCATCAAGAGTGCCTGAGACGGCCAGCTGGGAGGGGACGCACACCACGCTTACCCTGGAGAAGAAGTTAATGCTGTAGGTGATGGTGTGCATGGTCACTGGGTGGCCCCGGATGAAGAAGCCCCCGAAGTACACTCTGTCCAGGCCATGGAGCTTGGCATAGAGGCAGGCGAGCTGCCCGATGTCATTGCTGATCATGTGCAGCAGGCTCTTGGCCATGTCCTCCTTGGAGAACTCTGGGGAGACATGGTGGCCCTGGTCAGGGCAGCCCAGGTGTAACAGGGCGGACTGGACAGGAGATGGGACAGCGGTGCACTCGAAGGGCACCTGCCCATGACGCAGCCCTGCAGGGAGCAGAGCTGCTTCCAAACTCTCTTCCTACCCTGTTTCCTCCAAAGCAAAGGTGGCGGGATTTCTGTGGGGCTGTGCTGAGGTTTGCGGAGCCGGGCTACAGCAAGTGCAGGTCAAGGTAGCCCGGGAGTGAGGGGCAGCTGCTCTGCGAGGCCCGCAGCTGCATCAGTGGCTGTGCCCTGGGACAGCTCGAGTGCCCGCAGTGGGGACGGGCCCAGGGTACCTCTGTCAGCAGTGGCCGACTTCCCGAAGCTGCTGGCAATGAGGTTGCCGCTCAGCCCCAGAGTCTGGTGGGCCCCGCCGTAGATGTCCTGCACCAGCATGTCCACATTGGCGTGCTGGCCCTTAGCAGCCAGGCGCAGCAGCTCATCGAACTTCTGCAGAGGCAGGGTGGAGAGTTCTGCAGCTGGGGGCCCCACCCTCGGGAAACAAGTTCCTAAGCAGGCTGGGTTGGATAGACGCCCTCCCTCATCACTGGATCAGGGGGCTAGTCAGGTGAGCCGGACATGGTGGGCTACCCACCAGGCTGCCTTGGCAGCTAGGACCCCCACCCTCCAGAGGGCAAGGTCCTCAGCTAGGGCCCCCGAGGCCCCGAAACAGTCACAACAAAGGCCCAGAAGGAGCACTCTGTAGCAACCCAAAGGCAGGCCTTGCTCTGCCAGGGGATACCTTTGTCTTGGTGAGCAGTGCCCCCAGCCCCCAGAAGGTGCCACCGCCAATGGAGCTGCCACCGATCCACTCGAACCTGTCCTCTGTCTCCACCTGGGGCACAGCCGAGCAGGGGCTAAGCCACGGGGTCACTAGGACGCCTGGCCAGGGCCGGGCTGTGCCCCACCTGCACCACTGCGGGTCACATGCTCGGCTCAGGCAGCAGAGGCCTCGCAGTAGCTGCTGGTCACCCTCTGCTGGCTGCAGGATGCAGTCTCACCTTCACGATGGAGACACCAGAGCCAACATTGACCAGGAGGTACGGGAATATGTTGGCATGATTGGTCTGGAAGCGGAACTCGGGCTCGGTGTCCTTCTGATACACGAAGGCCTCATGCGGGATGTTCTTCAACACAAAGTTGCACCCCTTTATCAGACAGGTCATCACGTCCTCCTTGTCCACTCTACAGAGGAAGCAGCCTGGTCATTTGGAGCAGTCTGGCCCAGAGGGGACAAACCACAACGCCCTTGCTGGGAATGGAGAAAAGCAGCCCAACTGTACCTACAGGATTTGGGGCTTGGCCTGGGTCCCTCCTACCCACGCCACACCCAGCAGGGCCTTTTCAGCCCCGGGCCTCTGCTTACTTCAGCTGGAGCTTCTCCTCAATGAGGTCCTTGAACTTGTAGGCCCCGCCCCCGGTGGCCTGGATAACCTTGGTCTCGGTGTTGACCAGATGGTCTTTGATAAAGTCCAGGCATGCCTCCATGTAGGTGTTCTCAAATTTGATGAAATGCAGACGAGCTGTGATCTCTTCCTGGACTGAGATCTCATAGGGTGGCTCGTGGTCTTGCTCTGCATCCTGGAAAACAAGGTGGGAAGCTGGCATGACTGGGGACACGCAGTCTGTGTGTCCCAGAGCCCCTGGGGTGTCCATGGGGACAGTGGGAAGGCAAGGGCAGCAGCCCTACAAGGTGGAAGGGGAAAGCAAGGGAGGACAGAGAAGCTGCCAAGACCCAACACTTCCAGGACAGATGAGTGGATGCCTGCAAACAGCAGAGGACAGAAGGGGCAGGGCCAAGTCCAGGCCGTGGGCAGTGCCGCCCCAAGCAAGGCTCACCTTTCCCGAGTGGTCAAAGGACCTCACTCTGGCCACTTTGTGCTGCACTGTTGAATAGTAGGCCAGCTTGGTTAGTGATCCACCTACAGGGGAAGACACAAACCAGGCGAGACTCAGAACTGGACGAAGGAGACCTGGACGCCCAGGTAGGAGCTGCCGGGGCCTTCAGCGCTGCCGCCACAGCCTCCTCTCTGAGGAGGGGAATCTCTGTGGACAGGACTTAAAATCCCTGTGGGTGCAAAACAGAACGGGAAAATGAACTGTCAAACTGAAATTTGTTTGTCCTTAGAAATTCCACTCCCCTCAGGTCTCTAACCAGCCCGAGAACAAGATGCCCCTGCCCACCTCAAGTCCTAAAGCAGAAAGGGAACCATCAGGCCTCGGGGTGTATCTGGCTGCCACCAGTTGCTAGAGTAAATGCAGCTCAAGCTCTGGTCCTGAGAGTGACCCAAAGAAATAAGGCATTAATTAGTAGGTCTCCATGCAGGGACATGCACGCTTGGCCATCTGTCCAGATGAGCAGGGTGGGCTGCACAGGGAACATCTTCCCAGGTGCACACAGGACCTGTGCTGATTACCCACCAGCAAGGAGCAGGGTGGAAGCGGCTCCTGCTCTGGGGACACCCTCAGCCACCAGAGGTGGCCCTAGTGCCAGAATCAGCCCAATACATCAGACAGAGGTGCCATGGGCCAGTGTCCTCAAGAGCCCCACAGCACCCCAGGATGCTGCACACGCTGGACACTGAACTCCACGCCAAGAAGAAACAGGCTCTGTTTACATGAAACACTTTAGGGAAAGCCACTAAGAGGCCCAGGAAAGGCTATGGGAGGGACAAGTCCTGGTGTCCTTCCAGACAGAAAGGGCACTGTGGAGGCTACTCAAAGGCCAGGGATGAACAAACAGAAGGAGAACCCAGGGCTGGCCAAATAGCTCAGGGGATTAAAGCACCTGCAAACAGGTACAGAGGCCAAGGGTTTGATCCCAGGGCCTGCCATGCCGGCCCCTCCCCTAGGACATGCTGAGATGGCAACTGTGGCGGGCACCTGTAATCCCAGCTCTCGGGATCCCCTGGGGGATCACTATGGGTCCGATCCAGTAGTGAGACCCTGAACACCAAAGCTGCAGTGGTTGATACACTGTGTTAACCTGGTTGGGTATCTCCACTCCTGGAGGTGGGGGTCCTGCCCTAGGGCACAACTGGTTCCGCCCCAGAGACATCATATAAAGGGGCTGCCCGAGGAGCTTCGGTCTTCGCATTCTGCTTGGACTCCATCACCTGGCTTGTAGTGCAGACTCTTCGCCTCTGGCTTGGATCCTTGGCTTCCTTCATGGACTCTTCAGTCTTCTGTTCCAGACCCGTTAGCTGAGACAGAGACTTGCACGGAGCGCCGCAGTGACCTTCAGAGCTTGAGGCTGAATCCTCTGGTGCTCCTGCATCTGACGCCGCCGCTGACTGTCGTAACCAGTCTTGTAATTCCTTATACATTGTGTATCTTGTGTTAATATCTGTATCTGTTCCTCCAAGTAAAACCCTGACCAATACAAAAGGACCCCAACAAGTCACATCTCTAGAGGTGCCTGCTGGAGTGCAGCTAAGTCCCCCTGAAAGCAGGCAGGCTAACGCTATTTTCAGAGAGTTGCTTTGTAAGAAAACAAGAAAGGAATTGTGAGGGCAAAAACTCCAGCCAGCACATGTACTGGTAACACCAAGCACCTGAAAGCCGATGCTGGCGGCTGCCCACGCCAGCCACCTTCTACGTGGGCTGCACCTGCCTTATTCAAGCGCAGCAACTCTGCCAAGGCCTCGCTTTGACCATCTGAGGCCAGGCCCGTGCTTGGTTTGGGAGACATTGTCTCTGCCTCACCTCTCTGAAGTCCACAGCCCTAAGCCTCCTGATCCTCCTCCCTGCCCCCAGCCGGCCTAGGTCCGAGAATCTCACTACAACACTTTTCTTGATTCACGTCTGTGAATAAACTGCTGTGTGAAAACAGAGGCAAAAGAAGGAAGGGAGAGCAAGGGCCTCGTCAAGTTACTGCTAACAGACCCTCACGTCACGGAACCTGGTGCTTTTTTTTTTTGTCTTTTTGAGACAAGGTCTTGCTACACAGCTCAGGCTGGCCTTGAGCTCACTTTGTAGTCCAGACTGGCTCAAACTCACAGCGATCCTCCAGCCACCATGCCTGGCTTCAGAACCTGTATTTTTGGTGTTAGTTTTAATTCATGCCCCGAACAGGATATGCTGGGGTGTGTGGGGCTCTAGTGGGGGCAGGTAGGTAGATTTCTGAGAAATACACCCTCCACACAAAGCCTCACCCCCCACGCCTCTCGAAAGGGCTTCCAACTCCCCAGCCAAGAGGAAAGAGAACAAGTCAGAGTGGGACGTGGCCTGCAGGGAGGTCGGCCTGAACCAGAATCAGCTCAGAGCCCAGTGCAGCGGGAGCTTCTGTCTCTGCCCATTTTCAGGGACCCTGCAATTAGTTCTCAGCCAAGCATGAGGCCAGACAGACTGAATAATTCTTAATGATGTTGGGGGTGATGGTAGGCTCTCCAGTCCAGGCCAACTTGAGGACTGGAGGGGGCTTCCCAGAGGTCACCTGCTTGACCTTCAGGGTGAGCCACACAGCTTCCTGTCCACGCTTTCTTGCTCCCTTCTGCTGTATCAGCCCAGCACACAACCACTGCCATGGGCCCTTCCAGCCTTCCCTCTTGGCAACCCACCCTCCCCAATCCTGCGGAAGCCTGGGGTCAGGTCCAAGTTCTGAGTATGTGCTGATAAACACAACAGCCCCACATATCCAGAGGCAAACCAGTCCTCTGACAAAGTCCCCAAGCAAGGGGAAAAGCACTAGCCAAGAGGAGAACGGCTGAGGGTTCCTGGATGCTGAGAGACTTGGGCTGGGGAAAAAGAAATGGGAGAAAGCTGTTTTTAAAGGACGCTGTTGGCAAGCACATTGGCTTTGCGGATGCCTAGGCCAAGGACCCCATGGGAGCTGTGCCCCTACTTGCCACAACAACAAAGGTCTGATCTCACAAACAATAAGTATGTCCTTTGCAGTCCAGATAGAGGACCCACGTGGGGGAACTTTTAGAGACAGGAAATTAATACTGATAGTTAAAAATACCTCCAGTGTTGTGCCATGAAAGCCCTCTGGGCCTGGCCTTGGGTGCTCCAGGACCCTTAGGCTAGGGCAGCCCTCCTGCTACAGTTCCACTCTGCGGTTACTTGTTGGCTGGCCCAACGGCCATCAGGACTCTCCAAGGTGAGTTCCCCTTCCCCAGCTACCGCCCAAGTGGATATGAAATTTCAGTTGGCTTTCAGATATATTTGCGCTTGGTTTGTTATTTGTCCCTACTGAACAGAACCCCCAAAAGTAGGGCCATCCAGTTTTGGAGCACACATGCACCCACAGAAGCCTGAGGGTGCCGCTGCCTCAGAACCTCTGGAAAGAGCTGACTGGAGCGTCCAGGGGTCAGCAACCCCAGCCAACGGTCCTCCAAATGCCCCTCACATACATTCACTGCCACCCAGCTGACCTCCCACAGAGACCATCCCTGCAAGGCGGGAAGGTTAGGCCACGGCTACTCCTAGTCACTCCTCGCAGGATGAGGCGCCTCCAGAAGGTGGTGAACCTCCACGCTGAGCCTCCAGCAACAATACAACGGGAGGCAGGGAGTGCACTCAGTGCCCCAGAAGGAGCGAGCAGCCCTGCGGGGCACCCGGCCTGTGCAAGCACAGCACACCACTCATTGCAGCATCAAGCACCTGTAGTGGGTGGCGGCCGGATCCCCAGGGGCCCCCACAAGTCAAAGGGCATGGCAGAGTCGGAGGGGGGTGGCTGGCCTGCCTCCTCTCCGGCCGTGCCGGTGACTGACCAGGTGACCCTGGCTGAGTTAGTCCTCGTTCCTGTTCCTTAGTCTCCACCTGCCACCGGGGGCGAGGCCGGCACCTCTTGTGGCTCGCCAGTAGGGTCGCGGCACCCTGAGTGGTGGATGTGAACGGGCCCGTAAGAGAACAGAGGGCAGCAGCTCCCCGCCGGGACAAGGGGGCGGTCCGCGGGTCTGGGACGGCTGTGCAGGCCCCGAAGGCCACAGAACGCCACGGAAGCCAGTCGTCGAGCCTCATGTCCCCGTCCGGCGGACTCCCGCCAGTTGTCAAATGTCAACTCAAGGGAGTGAGCTTTCTGACAGGCAACCGGAGAAGTCGCGGGCCAGACCCCGACCCCAGACCGCGGTAGGCGGCATGCGGACTACGAGTACCAGCATGCCTCGCCCCGGCACGCGACGCCTATCGGGAGCTGTAGTCCAGCCGCCGCTGAAAATGCGCGGGCGGGCGCGCCGAGGACTCCAAGTCCCACGAGGCTGCGCGTCGGCCCGTGAGGCTGCGCGCCGCGCCTCTCGCCCCCGCCCTTCGTCCTTCCCGCCGCCCCCTCTGGCTCCCCGCGCTTGCCGCTCCGACCAGGCGCCAGGCCCGCGGGTACCTATGTCAATGGCGAAGCGTTTGGCGTTCTCCAGGTTACGGAAGATTTCGTCGGGGGGCAGCGTGATGCTCTTGTCCAGGCTGTCTCCGCTGCTCCCGCTGCCGTTCGCTCCACACTCCGCCATTTTGAAAGTGCCCGGCCAACCTCATCAGCCATGGAGATATATGCGCATATATTTGACGGCTAAGCGCCCCCGCGCATAGATTATGCTAATGAGGCTCTGGGCCCTCGGGCCTCCCTCCGCTGGAGGGACGCCCCGGCCAGTCCAGAGCAGCGGTTCGAGGGGCTGAGGCTGTGGAGAGGCGGCCGTTATCCCAAATAGATGCAGCAACGGCACAGAACATCTGGACGTTCTTGTTGCCCTGCTAAGCCGGTCAGATGTTAATTCAAGCGTTCTGAGCCTGCTGAGCCGGCCCCAGGAGGCAGGCTGGGTCTGTGAGCCTGCTGAGCTTGGCCCCTGTGTCTCCTAGGGTGACTCACCATCCGGTTCGCGGGGTTGAGGTGGGGGTGGGTGGGCGGGGGACATTCAGCGCCAAAAGTCTCACTCACTGGACGAGTTTAGGGCCCTGCCCATCGGGGACGGCTCAAGCACCTGCAGCTGGGAAAGATGTGCAAATTACTGGCACTTGGAGGAGTGCAGTGGGAAAGCGGGGACAGGTGCCTGGAGAAGGCCAATGTCTCCACACACAGTTCTGGAAGGCTGGGGCGGGGGGGGGGGGGCTGCAGGGCAGGGTTCCAGGGTGAGTCCCTGGGAGTCCTGGGCACTTGGGAGAAGAGCCTGGGGTTGGAACTGGACACAGCCCGTGCTGACCAGGCTCAGCACCTGGGTGGGGCTTGCCTCTGGCCGTCAGCCTGTCTGAGGGCTGAGGACTTCCCTGTTTGTGTCGGGTGCTTGAGCACAAGTGTCAGACAAGACTGCCGGAGAGTCAGCCTCGGGCGGGAGGAGCCTGCGCCAGGAGGCAGGCCCGCTGCTAAGGAGGAGCAGCTGCGCTGGCCGCGTTCAGGACATGCCTGTCCCTGGACGCCTCTGCTCGGGGTTGACCAGAGGGTGCCTACATGCACACTTCGTCTGGGGTAGACAAGGACAGAACTCTGAAGGGGGCAAGAAGGGAAGCCCGCCTGGCAGGGGGTGGCCCTGTCTGATGTTCAGGACCTGTGCAGAGCACCTGGCTCCTTCCTGCTCTGCCCACCCCCAGGAGCAGGCACCTGGAAGCTGTGGTTCTAGGCTCCTGCGCACTCAGCCCTATACTTAGCCTGTCTAAAAGTAGGTGCCCTTTCCCAGGCAGGAGCTGGCCCCTGGCAGGTCAGGTTCCTAGCCAGTGTTGCCTGATTCAGCAGCAGGCCTGCCACTGATCCCTGTGGACCACCCTGTGGACAGGTGCTGTGGGCTGGGGGCAGGAGCAGGGCTGGGCAGAAGTTTCCCTGTTTGTTTGTCTTGGCTAAGCCCCTTCCTGCTGTAGAAGGGGTCCAGTGTAGTGGCCTGAAACTCTCCCAGGAGACAGAGCCCAAAGTCCTGTGTCTGCCCCACTGTCACACACCCATAGGGAACTGGTAAAAAGCGGGGGGGGGGAGGGGGTGGGTGATGCAGCCTGCTGCCTCTCTTCCCTCCTTGCCCCTCCTTCCTCATGTCCCCCAGGGGATCCAAATCCTTTTCCCAGTTGGAGGACCACTGGCAAGCACCCATGGCTGCACACCATGTGGTGCCCACTCCCGGCCACTCTTGCCAAGCCAGTCCATGGCTGCCCAGGACAGATGGGAGGCACAGATGGCAGAGGGGTTGACAGTCGGATTTTATTAGAAGCCTTCGTAGTCCATGGGCACCCATGTGACAGAGTGCTCAAATTCTAAGTACACAGCATGTCCACGTGCACCCACCCATGTCAAGGAATCCTTTAAGGATCGTAGTGGAGGCCCCGCCCTCCCCAAGTAGCCCACGTGGGCCTCTGGGCCAGGTACGCAGGCTGAGTACCTTCCTATGAGGATACACCTGAAGTTCCGCCTTCACAAAAGGCAATGTGCCCATGGCACGCCCGCCCGCCTGCGGGTGCGTGCCCAGCAGCGATGGGCCCTGAAGAAAATCCTCTACAGGCGAGGGTGCTGGCAGGCCCAGCCCCTGGCCCTACAAATATCATAGAACCCCCGCAGCCCGGGGACTTCCCAGAAGTCACTTGCTGAAATGCAAACACAGAACAACCCCACAGGGTCAGACGCTGGGCAGGAGATGGCCCTGATTGTCCTCAAACAACACGACGCTGCAGGTGGTGCATTCCCAGAGAATGACCCTCAGGCTGGCCCGCGGCCTCGGATGGGCTTCCGGAGAAGGGCGCATCCACCCTGCCAGGCGGTGGTGGGCACTGGGACAGTCACCAGGGCCGCCAGAGGCCACAGGCTGAAGGGCGTGCGGCGGGGGAGACTTTGGCAGAGGGGCGTGCGGGCAGGGGCACAGCACTGGGCGTGGGGGGCTCCTTGGCAGGTGCAGCGGGGGCCGTGGGGGGCCTCTGGAAGTGGCAGAGCAGCTTTGTCTGGGTGTCGCTGGCAGCATGCAGGCTCAGGAACTGCACGGCCTCCTGCAGGCACCAGGAGTAGCCTTCGCTGTAGTCCCGGTGCAGGCTCTTGGGGCCAGCGGCCGTGGCAAAGGCTGTGGGGGGTGAGCGGGTGGGTGAGCAGGTGGGTGAGCGGGGCTACGGAGTTGGGGTGTGTGGCTGGGGAGGGGGAGCGGAGGCGGGCGGTGTGGGCGCGGCTTACCCTTGCTGTGCTTCAGGTAGCTCACGGCCATCTCCAGGATGTCCGCCTTCTCCAGTTTGGAGTTGGGCTGGTGCCGCGCGAACTCCTGCTCCAGCAGCAGCTTCAGCTGCTCGATGCTGCTGTTGATGCGGTCTCGGCGCATCTTTTCCACCACGGGCTTCCGCAGCTGCGGGAGGAGGAGGATCAGCGCCCTGACCAGGGACCAGAGCCTGGTCGCGGGACTCGGGTGCGCTGCGCACTTACTCGGTTCTTTTCCTTGGGGCTGAGCAGCTCCACGGCCACGGTGCTGGGGGCCATACTGGCGTGAGCGAGCGTGGGCGAGCGTCCCGGTGGCGCCGTGCGCGGCGCAGCCCCTATATAGGCGCTGGCGGCGGGCTGGCGCCTGGGGTCCGGGCACCGCGGCCGTTCCCACACTCAGCGGCCAATGGCAGCGCGGGCCGCACAAAGGCGCCGGCCCATTAGCGCACGCTAAATTGCCTATGAATTGGCGCGGGCACAATGGGCGCTCCCTGAGGAGCAGGTGGGCCGCGCCGCACAATGTCTGGGCTGTGGGAACGCGCTCGCCCTCATTAGCATCCCGGGGCCTAGTGCTGGGAGCCCCGCGCCTCAATATGCTGCCTTTTCCCAGGCCACGGGTGGGGGGGCAGGAAGGAGCCCCTGTCGCCCCTCCCCGCGACTCCCCAGGGCTGCTGGCAGGGGTCCTGTGCTGGCGCAGATAAGGGTGAGCTTTGGATTCTTGGATGGAACAAGCCCAGTGGCTGCCAGGGGCTGGGTGCCCACACCCTCCCTGACCCAGACCTTCTGCCCCGGGGGCAGGGGAGCAGACGTGGCCACGCTTTCCCTGAATGGCACTGCTGTCATCCTGAGCGCAGGTGGAAGGCCAGAGGGGGGCTGAGCCCCAGGTGCTGCTGGTCACCTGGGACTCTGACCTCCCTGGCTGGCGCTGGCCTGGACAGCTCCTGGGAGCTGGTGACATGAGATGCCCAGCCTGGGGCCTGGCACCTGTGCAGCCTCAGGAACCCCCAAACCCAAGTAGTGGCATCAGGGCTGCTTGGGGACCAGTGGATATTCCCAGGGCTCACCCCACACTCCTTCCTGAGGCTCAGCCACAGATCGCATCCCCGGGGCAGGGGGAACTGGCCTGCTCCCTGCTCCCTGTGGTCACTGTCCTGTGTGGCTTGTGGGCAGCTGTGATCACACTGGGCACCTGTACAGTGCTATCCTCAGTGTGTTGCCAGTGGTCCAAGGGGTGCCAGGTAACAGGCTGGGCCCAGCCTCTGATGTGTGCCAGCTCGACGGTCCCTAGCAAAGGCCCCGTGGGGTGAGTTGAAACCTGGCCATTGTCCTGGGGCCAGCAGTGGCTTGGGCAGCCCAGGACAGGGAGGCCCAGAGGTCCTCGTGCTTTTATCCTCCAAGGCCAGGAGAGGCCCAGGTGTCCTGCAGGGCTGGCTGACCTTGGGTGGTTGGGGCCCAGCCCTGGGCACCAGCGGCTGCCCGGGAGGGTGGCAGCTGTGCTGAGCGAGTCTCACCAGGACTGTGCTCGGTGGCATAGCGCTTCGTGCTGAGTTTCCTTTTGGGGCCTGGCTCAGCATGGGGCTGTTGGTGGACCCCTGGTCCAGGACAGCCCTCCCTCTGGCCCGCTGGTCGCAGGAAGGAAGCCTCCTGGCTCCCCCTCTCAGAGTGAGAGGGAAGGGGGCATCTCACCACAGCCCTCCAGCCCTTGTTGGCTGCAGGGGCACAGAGGGTGCTGGTGAGCCCAGGAGGGAGCACACGCCCACACCACAGCATTCCAAGCCCTGCGCACTGTCCCGGGGGTGGGCGGGCCCAGGTTGCCAGGGGTGTAAGAGGCCCAGTTCTGATAGCCATGCTCAGGTGGTGAGGGCAGGCGCTCTGGCCACCTGCACCCGCTGCCTGAGCCTTACCACCCCAGAGCCACGGGGCTGTGGGGCCGAACCAGAGGCCTGGCCACGGCACCCACAGCTGGACTCTGGCTCAGAGCCCATGCTTGCGCTGCCACTACCAGGCTGCTGGCAGGGACCCGGGCCGTGCCGGATGTGGGGGTTTCGGGCTAGACCTGCATCCCAGGCTTTGCAGGGGGCAGTCAGCTGGGCTCCGTCCTGCCCGGCCCCTCCCCCAAGCCAGTCCCTTGGCCCAAATGAGACGCGTGCCGGGAGATGCGGTCCAGCCCCTGCGCCCCAGCTGCCTGCCCACCCGTGGTGGGCCAGGACGGCAGCCTTGGGAGGCCAGGGTGGTGGGTGGGCCGTAGGGGGTCCCGAGCCCTCCCCTCTCTGGGCTGGAGCAGCTTTGATCCAATTTTCAGTTGTGGGAAATATGAAATGAATGGTGTGGAGTCCCGGCCGGATGAAAGGCTGGTTCCCTCCCCGAGTGCGGGCCAGATGGCAGCTCAGGCGGCCTCCGAGGCACACGCCTGGCCTTTGTGGGCCGTTTAACACTGTGAATGGGGCCAAAGTGTGGGAAACTCGCTGGGCTCCTGGCTCACACCGGCCGCACAGAAGTGGGGGGGAGGGGCGCTGTGGAGTGGGGGGGAGGGGCCTCTGTCCTGGCTGCCAGAAGCTTGGGGTGACTGGGGTTCTGGCTCCAGCTGGGCTCGAGGAGGGAGGGCGTTTGCCCTGCCTGCATCTCCCAGAGTCCCTTGTCTGGGAGGGCTGGCTCAGGCCATGGGTGCCCAGAGGGCACCTCAGTGAGAGATGTGGGCACCCACGAGTCTGGAGCCCAGGCCGCTCAGTGTTGTCTGCATTCGAAGGCCACCTCTCTGGCCCTGCTGGCTGCAGAGCAAAGTGCAGTGTGTTTGGGGGTCACGGGCGTCGCTCCCAGCGCCCTGAGAGGACTTCTCAGCAGCAGCATCGCCTTACTCCATGGTGTAGGTGGGGTCTTTGAGGCCCACCTTCTGTGTCAAGTGCAGGGCCTGGCCTTCCCCTGCTCAGCCTGTGCCCAGGCCTCTGCCCACCAGGGGAAGGAAGCTGGGTGGACAGAGCCACACAGTGCAGACCTGGCCCTGGGCTAGGGAGCAGGCCATGCTGGGCCATGGCACAGAAGACAGGGCAGGGTGGAGGGGTCCAGAATGTCCCTATGCCCACAGAGCACCCTGGCTGCAGCAGGGCCTCACAGCCAGGAGGCCCCTCCCTCCGCCCTCCACCCTCCACCCTCTGGGGCTTCGCTGGTGACAACAGGCAGCTGCATGTCAGTCTCCACACCGACTGACCCTGGTCCCCACATCTTTCTGTCCATCAGGTCACCTGCCCCATGCTGTGGGTTCAGATTCCCAGCCTGGGGCTCACCGAGCAGTGTGGCCCCAGCTGCCTCCTGTGCTGGCAGCACATGTGGCAGGGGTGACACACCCAAGCTCCAAGTGAAGTCTGAGTCTGGAGCTACGGGCAAAGTGCACAAGCAGTGTTGGAGCTGCACTGGGCCTCCGAGACCCTTGTGCTCCGAGCTGGATGTGAGGACGGGCGCTCAGGAGCCACGGCACATGTGCAGGGCCAGGACTCCTTCCGTAGCTCCTGGCACCCTGGGAGGGCCTCCCACCCTTGCCCTGAGCAAGGGCTCCCAAGGCTCGAGAAGGCACAGCTGGGAGCCATGCACCGTCCCTCCTTTCCCGGAGGCCGCCCAGGCCCGGACCCCTGCCTGTGTGCTCACGCGTATGCCCAGACCTCTTGGACCCACGAGCAGATGCAGGTGAGCCTGGCCTCCTAGGATCAGCCCAGGGTGTGCCATCACCCAGGCAGGGCCCAGGAGGCAGGGCCCAGGAGGCAGGGCAGGAGCGTCCGTCCCCTCGGAGGCCCAGTGAAGGGCAGTGAGAAGCTGCCATCCTGGGAGTGGGTGGGACAGGAGATGCCATCCACAAAGAGAAGTCCCTGTCTCTCCACAGAGGAAGAGCAGGCAGGACATGAAACTTAACCGCCTCGTCTCCTCGGAGTGCAGCTCTGCAGGTCAGGCCCACCTGTGACCTTGTCCCTCCCGTGTCCCAAGCCTCACTGTCCCCCTTAAATGGTCACTCCTCCCATAGCTGCTCAATAGGCCCGCCTCCCACACTGAGAGAGGTGTGTGGGACTCAAAGGTGGGGTGTGAATTTGGTTAGCTTTCCTTCAGTTTTTTTTAAATTTTGAGATAGGGTCTGGCTTGGTTGCCCAGACTGGCCTTGAACTTTTGATCTTGCCTCAGCCTGCTGGGTAGCTGGGATTACAGGTTTGTGTCACCATACCTAGTTTACTTGTGTACTTTTTGCATCTGTGTCTTTTTTTTTTTTTTTTTTTTGAGGTACCAAGGATCGAACTTGGAACCTTGCACACGCCAGGCAGGCACTCATGCTGCTGAGCTATTTCCGGGGCAACTTGTGCGCTTTTTAAAAAGGCTGTCCACACACACCATGCAGCCCTGACACACGCGTGCGCGACACACTCAGGCAAACCATGCCCCTGCAGGCGGAAGCACGGGCCCTCAGGAAGGCCCTGTGCACTGCTGGGCCTCGGGAGCCGACCCGAGGGAGGTCTGGAAGCATATGTGCTTCTGGTAGGAGCTCCAGGAAGCACCTTCCTTCCGGGCTGAGGGTAGCAGGACACCGTGGGACGGAGCGGCATGGTGACAGCGAGAGCAGCAGGCGCACGAGACCCCGCATCAGCTGGAGGGGGCTCCCGTGCGCACGCGCATGTGCTTGCCTGGTGCCACGTGCACACGGGTGTGCATGTGCCCATGCGTGTGTCTCTGGCGGGTGCCTACGAGTGCCCTCATGCGCGGGCTGGTGAGCAGCCTGGGCCCTTGTCCTCAGCCCTGCCCTGCTGCCCCCTTCCGTCAATGCCTGGGGCGGCAGGGTTCTGGTGTCTGTCACCTTCCTGCTTCTGGGACCCCAGCCTCCTGAGTGTGAAGCCCCCCAAGGCCCCCTGAGAGCCCCTGCCTGCCCAGAGTGACATGGGGCTCACCCAGCAGCCCTCGGATCTGGACAGCGGAGTGTAGCCCTGCTCTTCAAGTGAGGGAGCAGGGACCAGAGGGGGCCACTCTTGGCCACCTGCTGAGCGAGGCCTCAGCACCCCTTTGCAGACTCCTTGTCATCTCTAGGGCACCCTGAGGACTACAAGTTTGACAGGGTGGGGCAGACATGACATGGGTCTCAGCCTGCTGCCAGGGTCTGCACTGCCCCAGCTGTGGAGCCTCCCCGCAGAGGAGGTGGCATTTCAGAGGCGTATGGGGTGTAGAGCGGGGCAGGAGGGGAAACGGGCCGAGCAAGACCGGTCTCTGCCCCTGGCATCTTAGGAAGACACCAGGGCTGTCCACCTGCTTGTGGGAGAGACCACAAGAGCCCCAGGAGACTGGCTGCCTCAGAGGAGGCTCACAGCTTCAGGGGACACCCAGAGCGGTGGGGAGGCTGGCCCCACCCTACGGCCCCCAGGCTGCCTTCCTGGACTGCTGCCTCCCTCACTTGAAGCAGATGGTGCAGGCAGTACAGCAACTCAGTGGGCCAGGAGGCAAGGAGCGGGACCCATGCCTGCCACACTCAGCCCTGACCCGGTGAGCCGGAGCCCTGGCCACTCCACTGACTCAGTGCAGGGACACCCCGGTGACAGCACCCACATGGAGCTGGGCCTGTGTGTCACTTCAAAGGCCACCCTGCCTGTGACACTCCTGCCACTCTGCTGGTGTGATGGGGGCCAGGGCCTTCTCCTGGACAGCTCCTGGGCGGCTGGGCAGCCTTGAGTGCAGATCTAGCTCCGCGCCCAACCGATGCAGGGGTGGCTTCAGGGCTGCAGCCATAGTGCTGTAAATCGCCAGCCTGGAGGGTGCCCTCCCCCAAGGGCCCTTCCGACTGGACTTGGCAGCCCCAGCCTCTGCCACTAGTTCAGGCCCCATGTTTCCCCAGGCCCAGGTCCCATAGTACCAGCGGTGAGATGCTTGGCTCTATCAGCCCCAGCTTCCTGAGCCTCAGTTTACCCCCAGTAAGCCTGTGCTGCTGCTATAGCCCCAGTGACAACTGAGCACTGCAGGTTGGGCTCCCAAGAGGGGAGCGGTGGGCAGTGGGAAAGCCCGCCGAGCTCTCTCAGCTCTGGGATTAGGGCTGCGCAGCCCACGTGGCTGCCCCCGCCCCCACCTGCTTGCAAGCAGGGGCAGAGCCAGGTCGCAGTCCCAAGCTGGTTAAAAACCCCGCGGTGTCAGAGAGCAGCTCGTTCCCAACTCCTGAAAGGCAGACGAGCCCTTTATTGCTCTATTATAAGGAGGAGCCAGATGGTCTTTTGGGAGTTGCCCCCCATGCCCCTGCCGCCACCTCATTCATTCAGAGGCAGGCCCCGCACTAATACCGCGCAGGGCGGGGGAGGGCACGCTTCCCGCCCAGCGCAGCGCGTGGGCGGTGTGGGAACCGCTGGTCGCTGGTGCCCCGTGGTGGGGCCGGACAGGCAGTCCTGGCTCTTGGATCTAGGGGAGGGGTATTTCCCTGCTCTGCGGCCTCAATCTCCTTCGCAGGTGATGGGGCCCTGATACACACAAGCTGTCAAGCCAGGGGTGAGCGCCAGGGCCCTTCCCTTTTTCTGTACCCACCCAAGAATGGGGTTTCACACTTAGATGATAAAAGAAGCAGAGTATTCTGTGACACATGGTGCAAGATGAGCTTCCGCCGTCAGCGGCTGGGATGAAATCTGCCCAGGGCAGTGGGCACAGTACCTCACCCACTGCCGACGAAGCCAGAGGTGCCCTCCGCAGGCTGGAAGAGTGTCTGGCCAGCCTCTATCCAGCCCCCTGCACCAGGTGGGGCCTCCACTGGCTCGGCTGTGTCCTTGTTGTCCCTCTCCACCTGCCAGCTTGCCCAGCTTGGCCCCATCTCTTGAGGCCAAGGATCACCAGGCCCATTGGACAGGCAGGAAAACCGAGGCCCAGAGAGATGCAGGGCCAACCTGCCCCTTACGGCTGAGTCAGAGTAGACCCTGGACTTGACCAGTGGCTGAAAGGAGGAAGTGACTTGGGGAGGGCCATCAGTTGCAGGGACTGTTCCCCGGGGTAGGGAGGCGGGTGTGAGGGGATGCAGCCCTGTCACCTCTCCCAGCTTGACAGTCATTAAGGAGTCCCCAGCCTGGGACAGAGTCCAGGGTGAGCGGACCCAGGACATGGGACTGACGCCCACCGCACCGTCCTGGCTTGAGCACTGTTTCCACCCCCATGCCCTAGCTGAGGTATCCAGGGGAGACGGAGCCTGCCACCACCTGCTGGGACTGGCCAGCAGGGTCAGTGATGCCCACTGGAGAGGGGCCACACCCAAGGCCCCCACCACATGCTCCTCATAGCGGGGAGCCCACTGGCCTCGGGCTCAGGAGGTGGCATGGCCAGGCTGCCTACTCCAGTGGGCTGTGGTCACCATTTTATTGGGTGGACCTGTGTGGCAGGTGCGGGGCCAATAGCTCTGCTTAGGTGGGGCTGGAGGAGACCACCTGATCCCACCCTCCCCAGTCTGCTGGCCCTGGGCCTTGAAGTGACCCCCACCTCAGCCTCTTGCGCACACCTAGGACCAAAATGGGTCCTGACTTCAATGGGGGAGGAGCATGTCACCCATGGGTGGTGGTTCTCTGGTCTTGAAGGTGACCAGCAGGGTCTGGAGGGCCCCACTGCCCTAGGAGTCCTGGGCATCAAGACCTGGGTAAAGCCTTGCCCCAACCCAGAGCCACCGCAGAGCAGAGAGATGGCCCCGCCAGCCTGTCCTTGGCATGAGACTGGGAGGACACGGTTAGTCTGACAGGGCCACGTGGGAGGAGCTGGGTGCCAGGCACAGAGCTGTGGGCTGCCAGGGCCGCTTGCCCAGCCCTGGCTTGGGCGCCGCTCTTTCCAGGCAGCCGCCATGCCCCCCCTCCGACCCCCAGAGGGGTTTGGGCGGGAGGCTCGCCCAGGGAGGGTGAGTCCCCCCATTCATCCTGCACAAAAGGCGCGTGCGCGGTAACAGACTCATTCGCCATGGGCCGCCTGGGCTTTGTGCACAGAGCTCTGGGCCCCAGAGGCCATCTGGGGAACAGTTCTCCCAGGGCAGGCAGAGTGGGGGCTCCCCCTGGGCGGCCTTTCAGGCCTGGTGAACAGCAGCGGCTCCCAGGCAGCAGCTCCAGGGGCTGAACATCTGGCCCTCCAGCGGCATCTCGTTCCCACAGCCCCTGTCCCTGGCGTGGCTACATGTGCCCTGGGCACCACAATCTGCCTGCTCTTGCCACTGTAGGAACTTGGGTACAGCTGTGGGTGCAGAGGTCTAACCTAGGAGCTACCCATGTAGCAGCTGAGCTCTTGGCCTCAGTTTCTTTATCTGTGAAGTGGGCTGAGAACCATGCCAACCCAGGCATTTGTAGAGGTGGCATAATGGATGTATCCGAGGAATGCCCTGAGCGTGGGCTGCCTGGGAGCCACGGCCCCCTTTGCTTCTGCCTCTAGCTCAGGACTCAAGCTCCTGGCAGGGGACCTGAGACCGCTTGGGATACGGTCAGCAGGTGATGGAGACGGGATGGTGACCTCGGAGGGCAGCCAGATGCCATTCGTCATCGTCTAGGGAATCAGCTGGTAGACGTGTTCTCCTCGGGTGCAGAAAATGCTAACGTTAGCTGCACCTCTTCGCAGCCCCAGGGAGCCCCCACCCCTCTGAATCGGACCTCAGCCTTGGGCCAGCGTGGGGCCGGGAGTGGAGGTGTTGTAGGAAGCGCTCCTTGGAGGCGCCCCCTCCCAGGGGTCTGAGGCCTGGGCCTGGGGCTGCCCTGCCCTCTGAGGTGGGCATCTGGAATCTGAGCAGCTGGACCCGGAAGGGCAGCACCTCTCCACCCTGGGGACCCTTCCTGGCCAGGGCTGGGAGGCTGGGAGCCTGAGGGTGCCCCTGCCCCACCTTGCTAGGGGTGGTCCCTGAGGGTGTCCTGCAGCCCAGAGATAATCCCGGCTTTTGAGAGGCTGTGAGAGGCTGTGAGAGGCTGTGAGAGGCTGGCCTGGGGACTTTCCCACAGCCCTGCATAAAGGCCGGCGCCAGCTGCTCTCCCACAAAAGGACCCGGCCTTTCAGAGCCTCCAGGTGGGCGGGGCCAGTGAGCAGCAGCCCCAGCTACCTGGCCACCCCCAGGCCACACTTGCCACCCCGCCCAAGGCTGGTGGGTCCCTGGCCCTGTCACTCATCTCCAGGAGCCCAGGGAAGGATTCCTAGGGGACTCCGCCCTCCATGGCCCGTGCCTGGCCAAATCCCTTTGCCACTGCCTCTTCTGGCCCACATCCTACCCCTGCCTGGTCTGGGCTGTCTCCCTCCTGCTGCTGGCCTCCACCCTACCCAGCTGACAGCTCAGCTTGGGGACAGAGAGGGACACAGCAGGATGGAGAGCAAGGCAAACCCTCCTCCCCTGGCCCGTAAGGTCAGCTGTTTACAGATGCCAGGTCAAGGGGGCACGAGTGCAGGGCCAGGGGTCCCTGCCCCCCACGTTAGTTGTCTGGACATCTCCGATGGCCTTAGAATACAAGGAGCAGCCTGGGAGGAGGCAGCCGTTGCTACCTCCATCAGAAGCGGCAGAAGAGAGGGCCCCTGGGAGTGGCTCCCTGCCTCCCTGGGTAGCCAAAGGTGGTGAACACCCTGACACTGAGGTTTGGGGTACTGTCCAGCCTGGTGTAAACGCCCCAGGAGGGATGGAATCTGGCCCTGAAGACAGGACTGAGGATTCCTGTTCTGAGCCTTTCCTGTCTGAAAGCTGGGGGCAGGAAGGGCTGCTCTGCAGGCAGGACTCCAGGCATGGTCCCCTCCCAGCCTGGCGTCCTGGAGAGGTGGCTAGACCCCTGGGTCTCCCATAGGGCAGTAAGGGCGAGGCTCTGGGGTCCACTGTCTGCGGCTCCCCGCCCACTCTGCACCTGCTGGGCGGGGCGTGGTGCAGCCCTGGCTTCTGATTGGCTACAGGGCGTGGGAAAGCCCCTACCCTGCAGTCTTCTCCAGCCCCTTCCTAGGCCGGCAGCACAAAAACACCATCACTTTCGGGCTGCCTGCTTGGCATCCGGGTCCCCTGAGCAGGTCGGTGGTGGCAGTGCAGGGCGCTCTGGGGTCCTGTAGAAATTCACATGGCGCTGGTCCAGGCTGAGGTGGGGACTACGGAGGCGACGGGCGTCCTGGGTGCGCCCCGCATCTGGCCTGACTGGAGCGGGGGTGGCAGGGCACGCGGCCCCGGGTGCTGCTGCTCTGCTGCTCTGCTGCGCCTGTCTTGCCTCTTCTCATCACGGCAGGTCTAGAAACCTGGCCACCGCCCCTGGGAGCCCCCTTCCTACGCTCATGGGCCCAGCTGAAGAGCCACTGACTGCCACCCAGGAGCAGTGTGGTGGCGCTGCCCACACCCACCAGAGACTGGCAGCCAGTGGCCGTGGTTCCAGAGGACAAGCTGGACTGGCCATGCTGCAGTAGAGGCCCCACCGCCCACCCGCCTGTAGCCGGGTGCTGGTTGGAGCAGCTGCCTGCCTTAAGATCGGAGGAGGGATCACAACCGGCTCTGTGTGTCACTGGGCAAGACTGTGCTCCCTCAGGCCACCCCTGCCTAGGGCAGTGGGCAACACTTTCAGGGGACAGGTGTGTATGTGTGAGAGGCTTGAGGCTGCATCCCAGGCAGGTTCGAAGTGGTCCTGGTCCTCTCAGCCAGGAGGCCCCGAGCTTCACGGTGAAGAGGTTGGGTGCAGAGGCTGTTCGCGAGGAGCTTGTGCCTTGTGTCCGGAGTGGGAGTGCAGCGGGGTGATGTCCCGCGGGAGGTGGTGTGCATCCTGGGCAGCACGGACTCAAAAGCCTCAGAGGGAGCACAGCACTGTCGGAGTGCTGCCTGCCCACTCTGTCTCCGCTGAGCTGGGTCGCAGGGCCTCCAGGGAGGCAGGGATGTGGAGGGGGTGCTCTACCCCCAGTAGCCTCTGCTTGGGTTACCCCCTAATGTCACTCTTTTCCATCATTCCAAGGCCAGCCCAGCGTCCCCAGATCTGGGAGGGGACCCAGGGTGGTGTTCTCAACCTGGCCACAGACACTGTGGGGCTGGGCTTTGGTGCCCCCTGGTGGCTGCTTCACGTCCTGGGCCTGTGGCCTCGGTTTAGCAAAACGAAAAGGTCTGGGGTTTCCCTGGTGGAAGCTGCAGCTTCCTGAGGGCTGCCAGGTCCACCCAAACCACCGCATCGTGCCACATGTTCCAATCTGCCACAAGGGGTCACACTTCAGCACCAGGCTGAGTGGGGAGGGACACTCAGCTGGGTGGGTCTCTCCACGGGTTCTGGGAAAGCTATAGAGTAGGAGACCAGAGGGGAAGTCACCTGTCTGGGGAAACCCCGGGCCCATAGATGTCCCCAGCATCACCACTGTGCCACAGCAGGGTTGGGGACAGAAGTCTCTGTTCTTCCCAGAAGAGGGGCAGGGCAGTGGGCTGTGACCTAGCCCTTGTTGGAGGCCCTTGAGCCATGGCCCTGTGTGCCCGCGTCACGTACAGATTCTGGGTGTCCCATGGCCAGTGTGTCTGTCCTTGAGGGAGCGCACAGCCTGACAGCCTCCTGTGCCCCAGCCCAGCACGCAGCAGCTGCCACATAAATGCCGGTTGGCCAGAGCAGGCCCAGGGCCCATGTCATCGGCCCTATGGCTGGCAGTGTTCCTGTTGTCAGCAGCAGTCCGGGGTGTCAGCATCGCTTATGTGGGGTGGTCCCAATGGAGGGGCGCGTGAGGGACACCTGTCACCAGTTCCTCGGTTCCTCTGTGATGCTCAGCCCAACAACCAGTGGCACAGAGGAGATGGCAGCACTGAGCAATCTCTTTCTCATTTCCATGATGACAGTGGAAAAAAAATGAGGCTGGGCTCAGCCCGAGGAGGATCTGTGATTCTGGGCCATGGCCACAGCTCTGCTTCCTGTGGCCTCGTGAGCAGGGCTGAGCCGACCTGGCCTGTCCGTGGCTCAGCCAGGGCTGTCGCTCTGTGCGCAGAGGACAGCAGTGCTCAGTGGCTTCCTGCTGCTTTGCTCTTTCAAGTGAGCTCTTTCGCTGGCCACTGCGAGGTCAGCCAGCAGGAGCCAGTGCCTGTATCTGTTTCCCAGAGGTGACACCCTACTTCTCAGAGCTCTGGGGTTCAGGCACCGAGGTGACCGGCAGGACCCACGACGCCCCCTCCCCAGCATCTCGCCTGTTTTTCCTTTGTAAAAATCTTTCGAAGACTTGTAGTGAAAGGGGCTCAACACAGAAGCCTCTGCCTTTGCCACGCGTGAGCATGCAGCTTGCTGCCACGGGGGCTTCGGCCGTGTGCAGCCACAGCGCTGCCCCAGCACCTCTGTCACCCGCACAGAAATTGCTCCATCCAGGCTGCGCTCCCAGCTCCGCAGCTCGTGGCAGTGAGTGCACCTGCCCCACACCGCTCCTGCCAGCGGCCTCTCACACGTCCTCGCTGCTCTGCAGCTGGTTCATCTCACTCAGCACAGCATTCTCAAGGTCCAGCCACGTGCCTGTTCCTGGGTGGATGCTGTTCAGCCAAGAGGCCTCTGCTCTGCCTTCCACCTCTGGCTGTGCTGCAGCTAGGAATGCAATGTGCCCGCCTTCAGGGGGCCTTGGAAGGCAGGACCTGAGTCCCCAAGTCCAGGGCCAAGAGGAAGGAGCAGAGAGGGGTCTGGGAGTGTGCTGGGCGGCAGCCCGGCCCTGGCAGATGGCAGAGCCTTGTCTGGAAGCCAGGGCTCCTCAGGCTGCCTGGTGCTTGGCCTTCACACTGCTGAGCATGGGGTCCCTCTCAGGCAAGGCCTGCCTCCCAGAAGAGACATGTGGGGCAGCAGGTGGAAGCCGAAGCCAAAGCGCCTTGGCCCTGGGCTGACCGGCCTTGATGTGAGGGTGGAGAAGCACAGTGTGCACCGCAAGCTGTCTCTACCACTGTGGGTGGAACCTGGACCCGGGTGAGCGTGTGAGTGTGTGTGCATGCGTGTGCAAGAGAGAGTTCACCAGTGGTGTGTGTGTGTGTGTGTGCTCACTGGTGAGTGTTCACGAATGTGTGTGTGCATGCGTAAGTGTGCTCACAAGTGGGGGTGTGTGCCTGTGTGTGTACGTGTGTGTGTGTGTGTGTGTGTGCACGTGCTCTCCAGTGGGTATGCATGTGTGCTCATGGAGGTCTGTGTGCGTGTGCTCACCTGTGGGTGTGCGTGTGTGTGCGTGTTCCCCTGCAGGTGTGCATGTGCTCCCCTGCGGGTGTGCATGTGCTCCCCTGTGGTGTGCGTGTGCCCCCTGCGGATGTGCGTGTGCATGCGGTGTCCAGGACCTTGCAGCAGTCACCTTGTTAAAGATGCCTTTCCGGGTGACTGAGCTCGGCAAGTGGAGGCCTTTTGCCCCTTGGGCCACATCCTGATGAGGAAGCCACATCAGGGCTGCAGCCATGGCCACCGGGCACACTTTTGGGCAGGGCTTGCACGGGAGTCCGGTGGGAAGAGCTGTTGGTGGCCTATGGTGTCCGCATCTGCGGTGTGGTGTGGTTTGTGTGGCCTTGGGGTGGGGCCCATGCACCTACAGGAGAAGCTAAGCAGCCGCCTCTGGTGGTCAGGCAATGCCTCCCAGTGGCCTCATGCCTGTGTTCTGTCTGTGGCCAGGCGCGGTGGCTTGTGAGGTGGCTGTGTGCAGGGCCCACAAGGGAGGCAGGCGGCTGGTGGCCTGGAGCACAGGCATCAGAGCTGCCTTTCTTCCCCATGTTCGTCCAGCACGTGCATCTATGTGCCTGCTCCGCACTGGGAGCTGGGGACACAGAACTGTGTCACAGGAGACGCCGTCCCAGGGGCCGTGCTGTGACCACCCACCTGGGAGAGGGAGGAGGTCAGTGTCCTAGGAAAGGGGCTGCACCCAGAGGCATCAGGGACAGTGGGCACAGGAGGGGCCTCGGCGGGGCCCACTCCTCCCTGGTCTTCCTGTCCTGATTGCAGTTCAGAGCTTTACACACAGACACAGCCACAGCGCAGCTTCATGTGCTGCTTGGCATGGCTCGGTGGCTATGCTCGGCTGGACGCTCTGGGTGTGGACAGTGTGTCCTCTCCTCCCTGCGTCATGGCCGGGCTGCTGACACGCATGCCAGCCTGAAGCCCTGGTGCCTACCAGTGGGCTCTCGCCGTGCCCAGTGAGCTTGCTGCTACCTCCCAAGTGCAGCTCTGCCGTGGACACCCCGCTCTTTGCGCCTGGTTCACACCCAGTAGTGGGCTTGCTGGGTCACACAGATCATGAGTCCAAAGAGGCTGTGTGCCTGCAGCAGCCCGGGTGGGTGCCCCTGCTCTGTGACCGTGACGGCTTCTCAGTGTGGCGAACGGCACGGAGTCCTGGCTGTGTGAGATCTGCATGTTTCAGTGAGTTCAGTGCTCTTGTGCACTAACAAACACTGAGCTGTTGGTTGCTAAGGCTTGGACCCTGGTATGGCCTAGTGCTCTGTGTGTGGAAGGCGTGGTCTGCCCCAGGCACTGAGACTTCCAATCAAAACAGAACTTTCCTCTATATAAGTATATCACCACTGGGATTATACATAGTATGATTAGAGGTATATAATCGTATACATGATTGAGGCAAAATGTTCCTCTTATGTACTTCCAGGGTGTGGCTCGACTTTTCAGTTCCTTAGCAATGCCCTTCGAACTGCAGGAGTCTAAGCTCCACGAAGCCGGTGCGTGGTGCCCTGCTGCCCTCTGCCGACTGGAAGTCTGCCTGCCTCTCCTGCCAGCCTGCAGGGGCCAGGCCATGAGACGTGCACAGGCTTCACTTTGGACAAATAGACAGGGTGTGTGGCACGCAGCCGACGTGCCCCTTCCTACAGGTGCTGCCGTGGTCCCCTGGGGACCCTCTGGATGTGCCTGACCTGTGCAGCCTCACTGCCCCTCAGGCACCGCCTCTGCCTCCCCTGCTCTGGTCCCCTGGGGACCCTCTGGATGTGCCTGACCTGTGCAGCCTCACTGCCCCTCAGGCACCGCCTCTGCCTCCCCTGCTCTGGTCCCCTGGGGACCCTCTGGATGTGCCTGACCTGTGCAGCCTCACTGCCCCTCAGGCACCGCCTCTGCCTCCCCTGCCGTGGTCCCCTGGGGACCCTCTGGATGTGCCTGGCTCTGTCCAGCCTCACTGCCCCTCAGGCATCGCCTCTGCCTCAGCCCATGGCGAGAATAAAAACACCAAGGCATATTTGGAGTTAGTTATGCGGAACCCTTTCTATCTGAGTCCATATTTACTGAGTTCGAGGGTTTATAGTGGGTTTTTTCTGTATTTAGTGCAGGATCTTGGGGTTCAGAGGGTGACTACATAGATCAGACTCCTACCGACTCCCAAGTGTTGGGGTACAGGCTTGTGCCGCTGCGCCCAGTCTCAATTGCCTTCTCAGCATGACTCAGGGATCGAACCCTGGCCACCAGGCTCTGCCTCAGCAGGTGCTTTAGCCTGCTGGGCTATCAGGCTGGCCCTGGAGCCCTCGTCTTGTCCTCCTGAAGCCAGCAAGGCCGCTGTGACGTGCTGCGCAGCCTGTGTCTTCTGGGCGACCGGAGAGCACTGCTGACATAGCGCGCCCCTCTCCCGAGACGCACATCTCCATACGGTGCAGTTTATGAAAATCGCTGATTCTTACATTTTCTGTTTCTAGCTTTGGGGACAGGAGGGGAAATCCACAATTTCTCCATGGTATGAAAGTATTAGTTTTCTTCCTTTTTTCCCCCTCAGTACTGGAGGTTGAACCCAGAGCCCTTGTAGAGTTACCAACTGGGCCGCTTTTTAGTTCTTAGATGAGTTCCTAGCTGTGACCCGGCCTGGCCTCCGGCCCTCGCTGGGCTGCTCAGCTGTTCTGCTTCCTCTGGGCTCCAGATGCCCTTCCTCACGAAGGGCTCTAGGGACTGCAGGTGTCTCCAGCACGGCTGCTCCCTGGTTCTTGTCCCTTCTGGGCCTCCCAGGGCCTGTCTTGGCACTGAGCCGGAGACAGGGGGTGGGGCTGGGCTCCAGTGGCTTCTCACCCCCAGGGTGAGCCTTGGGGTAAGGGCAGGTTCCTGGGGGCGGCGCTGGTGGATGGGATGTCAGGAAGCTGCCCGGCCTGGCCAGGGCTGGATCCCGAGCTTTTTCACCACTTTGCCCTCCCACCCACCGGGAAGCAGGCGGCTTGTGACAGTGTGGACCTTGCCCCTGGGAGGTCCGGCCGTCCCAGCACTGTCACATGCTGTAGGGAGCCAGCCCTCCCAGGTCCTTGTCAAGGGCTGGGGAGTTTATGTATGTAATCTCATGGGAAAGTAACTGGAATTCTAGTGAGCTGGTTCCAACCTCCCATGCCCAGGGCAGCCCATGGCGAGAATAAAAACACCAAGGCATATTTGGAGTTAGTTATGCAGAACCACGAGGTCCTGAGTCCAGCCATGGTGATGGCTGTCTGGAACAAAGGCCTCCACCCAGGGCTGACCTGGGCTCTATTCATTTGTGAAGAAGGGAGTGGCTGGAGGAGAATGACAGTGACCGGGCCAGGCGAGTGCTGAGAGCTGGCCTGGGAGGAGGCCCGCGCTCGCCTGCCTGTGAGGAAGACCCACAGCAACGGTGAGCTGCAGTACACAGCAGAGACAGCATCTGAGGACTGGGGTTGGTGCTGCAGCTCTGATGGGTCATCCTTAAGCTCCAGGGAGTCCCAGCCTCTGTCTTGAGGCTCGATCCCAGCCAAGAGCGTAAAGCACTGGCTCTTCACCCCAACTCATACCATGGAACACAGGGTGGGGGATCTGGGGAAAGTTGCCTGCCATCTTCAAAGACCACCATCAGCACCTGGGCTGTACACGTGCGTTGCTCTAAGGCAGTGAAGGGGTAAGTGGAGTCCTAGCCAGCTCTGCACATGCCAGCACATGGATGTAGGGTCAGGCTCAGCCAATAAGGAGAGTAGCCCAGGGGGTACTCCACAGCGCCCTGCTGACGTCTGTCCCAGCCCGGGGTTCTCTTTTGTCCCTGGCACAAGGCTGGGCATGTGGGACCTTTCTGTCCACCCTGAGACCCCGTAGCTTTGCCCCCCACTCGTCCACCCAGCCCCGCCTCTGCCCGTCCCCATGGACCCCACCTCCACCACGCTCTGCAGGCTCACACATGACCACTCACTCACGGTGAGCACTACCCAGGGCCTGTTAAGTAGGGATCCCCTGCCCTCTCTGGAAATCCCCATGGGGCTACAGGCAGATCTCTGAGTTCCTGGGAAATGTGGGGGGAGGGCACCCCTCATTGCCCTCCAGCGTAGGCTTCTACGCCCTTGGCTTCCTCCTGCTGCTGTCCAGGGACTGGGGTGCCAGGCTCTTCTGAAGGGCTGAGGGGCCTTTTGGGGACTCTGTCCTTGAGTGTGGGCAGGTACTGACATGCAGGACTTGGCTCCCACATGACCCTGTGGTCTCATGCCTTCCTCCACAGCCCTATGGTGTGCAGTCAGCCAGTGACCATGAGGGTGGCTGGGGCCAGCGCACGTAGTGCGACTGCTCAGGAAGAATCCCTCTGGCTTGTTGCACCCCTAGCTGGCCCCAGCACCTGAAGCTGGGGTGACAGGTTCTCCCTTGTTGTCCCTCTGCCCCTGCTTCTGCATCTGGCATGTCATGGACATTCTTCCTGCAGTGAAGAGGAGTGGGGTGGGTGTGGTCCCTTCAACAGGTCCAGAGGGACCGTGCACAGAGGCAGGAGGGACAAGCCTGGGACCCTGGAGGAGGACTGGTGCCAGTCAGGACCCGGGAGGGGTTGTGGTGGGCCTGGATCTGACTTGGCCACACAGAGGCCAGAGAGACCCTAGGCTGTTGCAGGTTGTGGGCACGGCAGGGGCATTGAGGGCCCTGTCAGCTGTGCCTCACCAAGGGGGCTCAGCTGCCCCATGCACTCCCACCCACTGCACCTCCAGGCCTGAGGGGCCCCACGGTACCACCGGAAGCCCTGCTGGCAGTGGCAGTAGAGAGGTGGGTCTGGCTGGGTGCCCTTTCCTCCTGGGAGCCTTTAGGCAAGCACCCCTTGTCCCAGGGACAGTGGGAAGCCCCTGGGTGCTCGAGAATGGCAAGGGACCCTCCATGCTGGAGTCAGGGTGGTCTCTGCACAGCCCTGACAGAGTCACCCCTCCCCTGAGCCGTGCTGAGACAGGTGGAAGTGACCCCGAGCATGACCTGGAGGGAATCGGAGGTCTCAGAACGACACCAGTGTCCTGCAGGCGCCGAGGTGAGCAACAGGACACTCGGTGTGCTGAGCCCAGGGCAGGTGGCAGCAGGCCTGGCCTCAGAGGAAGCTTAGGGTGTGGGTTCCCAGGAGAGCTGGTGGCTGAGAGCCTCCTTCTCGCCTCCTGCAGAGACCCTCCTCAGTGGACCCTCCCAAGCATAGGGCTGAGAACCGCCCTTTAGGGTGGGGACAGCACCCAGCTGCTGCTGCTGTGGCAGAAGGTCATCTTGTCCCACAGGCAGCAGTGACCCAAGGGGCCAGCCTGGGGCACGGCACGGGGCGTTTCCCCTAGGGTGTCTTCAGCCTACTTTTGCTTTTACTTTTGCTTAACATCTGCTGAGAACAGCTTGGCTGCGACCTTACCAAGAAGCCCTGGAGGCCCATACACCTGCTGGTGTATGTGTGTGTGTGTGTGGGGGGGGGTCTTAGCCAAGCTGGTCCCTGACGAGTCATGGGGGCTCTGCCAGGCTGGGGGCCTCGATCCTGGAACCCCGTGCCTGAAGCCAGCACCCTGCGGCTGGTAAGTCTCCCATGCCCTTCTGTCCCTGTTTGCCCCTCCCATTCCAGTGCCTAAGTGACCCCCCAGCCCTGGGCCCTCACGGGACACAGCCTTTGTCTTCTGCGTCCCTGCTCTGGAGCTGACAGGTGGGAGGGTTCAGGGAAGAGCCATCCCCCCAGCAGACCCTGGAGCCTGCGACCCTGCAGGGGTGGGCGGTGGTTGGCAAGGGTGCTTCCTGGGAAGGGACACTTGGCAGCCCTGAGCAGGGAGAGAGGCCTGCGGCTGGCTGTGTGGTGCTGGCTCTCTACCTGCAGCCTGAGATAAGTGGGTATGTGTGCAGTCTGATAGGGTCCAAGGGTTGGAGCTGGGTAGGAATGAACTCCCTGCCAGGGTGGCTTCCTGCCGGCCCCGTGAGGCCACTTAGCCCTGGGTAGGGTCCCGTGGGATCCTGGCCCAGCCTGGCTCGCTGCTCCTTCCTGGGGGCCAGTGGGTCTAGCACGGAGCTCAGGAGGCCAGGCATGGCTGCCCGGGAGGGATCCTGGGGTGGACACTCACCCAGCTGCCAGGTCTGCAGGGACAGAGGAGGGTGGAGGCTCCTGAGCCCGTCCAGGTGTCTGCCCAGCTGTCGCCCACCATGGCACTGCCAGCCCCAGGTCTGTCCCTTCTTGTCTGCCCCAGGGGAGACTGAGACCCCCGTGTCAGTCCGGCAGGGTCATAGGGTAGAAAGACACTGCCCCCTCCCACATCTGCCTCCTGCCCAGGCGCTGTGCCTCCTCCTGCTGGGATCCCACCAACGCACCCCTGCCCAGCTCATGTGCAAAGAGGAGGAGTTTCCAGTGACCTCCTCGGAGTGCTGCCCCAAGTGCAGTCCAGGTAGGAGCCCCAGGGGCCCACACCTGGCCAGCCAGAAACGTTCCCTGCCTGCCTAGAGTACCGCTGTCCTTGTGTCTGTAGCTTCAGGTAACACAAATCCCCTGGCCCAGGGGACACAGACAGCGAAGGGATGGAGCCCTGGGGCAAACCTTGCAGCCTGGACAGCTCCAGCTCGGGCCCTGGCCCCACCCACTGCGGGTGTGGCCCGCAGGACTCCAGGCTCAGGCTGAGAGGACAGGAGCAGGCTCAGGGGACCAGGAAGCTGCACATCCTCCATGTCTCGAAGCAGGTGCATTCCTGGAAGGCCACGGGGCCATGGGTCTCCAGGGACGCTAGCTGACCTGCAGTCCTCGTGGGTGGTGTCACGTGCTAGGTGGGGGTCCCAGGGGCAGCCCCGTAGGCCTCCTGCTGCTGAGCTCTGTCACCCTGGCTGCAGGCTTCTATGTGAGGCAGGTCTGCAGTGAGGAAACCGGCACGGAGTGCGCACCCTGCCCCCAGGGGACCTACACTGCCCACCCCAACGGCCTGCAGCAGTGCCTGCAGTGCCGGGACTGTGAGCCAGGTGTGTGTTGCCCAGCAGCAGGTGGAGTGTGGGCACACCTCAGGGGCTCCTGAGCCATGGAGTCACCTCCGGTGGAGAAATGGGGGCTCTGAGAGCGACTCAGAGCTGGAAGGCAGAGGGCCCCGTCCTCCCCGTGGCTGCCAATGCAAAGAAGGGGTCTTGCTCCCTCAGGCATGGGCAGAGGCTCAGGGCAGCAGGCAGTGGGACGTGCGGGCCCTCTGGCCACCCCTGAGTCTGCCCTGGCAGCGGCGCAGCCCAGGGCTATGTGTGGTCCTCTGTCTCCCTGCAGGAGAAGGATGTGGCGCCCTGTGGGCCAGATGGAGCCTGTGGTGCTCAGGACGGGGCTGGGGGCCAGTGGGGCTGCAAGCCCGTGTGGCTCAGAAGGCAGCTGGGGGCTCAGACCACGGCCACTGGCCAGGGGGACGCTTTCCTGCTCGGGCCTGGAGGGTCCTGGGCAGCTGGTGACACTGTCGCTTGGGAGGAATGAGGTGGGCAGGGCCTCCGTGAGCTGGCCTCTGCTCTTGACCTGGAGGCCCAGAGGGGGGCCACGTGTGGCAGGGCTGGGGCAGCTGGGACCTGGCTTGTGGCCCCCACTCCAGTGCCTATCCCGCCGCTCTGGGGTCCTGTCTGTGCCCAGGGCCTGACACCCTCTCAGGAGGCCTGCTGGGCTCCTGCTCTCAGCGGTGGCCACTGCTGTTGCCTTTGTCCGTTGTGGGGCTCACCCTGTGCCTTGGGCACCCTGGACATCATATTCTGCCCGCAGGGGAGGGCAGAGATGCAACGGGTCATCCAGCGGCCCCAGACCCAGCTGACTGTCCCTGCAGTGCAGGTGACAGTTTCCACCTGGCTGCTGGCTCAGCTCCTTCTCTTGGCTCAGACATGGGCCTGGTGACCAGGAAGAGGTGCTCTAGCACCCAGGATACCACATGCCACTGCAGTCGAGGCCACTTCTGCAAGGCTCAGGAAGGGGACCACTGTGTCCTGTGCCAGCTCCACACCGCCTGCCACCCAGGCCAGAGGGTGAAGGAGAGAGGTGAGCCTGGTGGCGCATTCCCCCTCAGGCCCAGGACCCTGGACTCCATAGTGGCTGGCTCGGGACCTGTCGGGGTGCAGGCGCCATGGCCAGCCCATGTTCTCCTGTCCTAGGAGCAAGGGATATGAGGGAGTGTGGGAAAGATGGCAGGGGATGCGGCCAGCCTGGTGGCCCTCGAGGGGAGGTGGCACTGGTGGGGCCTGATGCGGCAGCCGACGGGCAATGCCAGTGACCACTCTGAGTGCAGGAGTGACCTGGATCTGCCATGCCTCCCTAGTGGCACCAAGTCAGGGCTGAGGCCACCCTGCTCTGGGGTTCCCAGGGCCACCTGCCAGGCAGCCGACCCTCTGTCCACCCGCTTTCTCCCCAGGCACCAGCAGGCAGGACACAGTCTGTGCTGATTGTGCCCTGGGGACCTTCTCGCTCAATGGGACCCTAGACCAGTGTCTGCCCTGGACCAGGTAGGGGAAGCCTGAGCCCTAGGACACAGCCCCTCCCCAGCAGAAAGGATCACCCTCTGCTCTGGTGACACTGAGTCACCTGAGCACAGGACCGAACCACCTGGACTGCCGTGGGGAGCTGCTGCCTGCCCTGGTGGGTGGGGGTCATGGGCTTCCAGCGCGGGCTCCTCTCCCAGTCACGGCTCGGCCTGGTCACTTCTACCCTGCCCTCCCGGACTGTCTTCTTTCTCTCCCTGTCTCATGAAGTGGGGGACAGCAGACCGCAGGGTAACACAAGAAATCACAGCCAGGGGTGCTCACCCGGAGCTGCCCTGACCCACAGCCCCAGGCGCCCCTGGGCCAGGCCTTGGCGCCCACGCCTTCTCATCTCCTAGGTGCAGTGGGTGGTTTCAGAGGGAAGCAGAGCCCGGGACCAGCAGCAAGGATGTCACCTGCTCCTCGGTGCTTCTTATTCTGGTGCTCTCTGTCGTGACCGCCCTTATCCTCACGAGTGTTGCACTGTTCCTGATCATCTGGATATGGAAGAAAAGGAAGAGGCCATGTGGTGAGCCAACTGCCCCTCCCACTGCTCATGTCATGCACCCTGGAAGGTGGCCTCGGCCCAGGGCACTTCCACGGTCGGTGGTACTGCCAGGGGCAGCTGGACCCTGGCTGCAGAGTCACCCTGCCACCTTGGTCATGGAGCCTGGTGCCTGGAGCCCTTCTGCTTGGGGACCACAGGGAGCCCAGGCAGCCCTGCTCCCCTGGAGGGTCAGAGGTGACCTGCCAGGGCCAGGGCTGCGTCTTCCTAGAGAGGTGTCCTGTGTCCTTTCTTTCTCGGACAGCACCTCAGCACAGAGCTGAATGGGGCACCTGTGAAAGCAGCTCTGGCCTGGGCAGCCCCAAGTGGGGCCCAGGCCCCATGAGCTAGCACAGACACAACATGGGGCAGGGCAGCCCCTTGTGTCACCTCCCCTGGTCCTTGGATGCAAGGAGGTCTGGGGATCTGAGGCAGGCTGGGAGTATCTGGGCCTGAGTGCCAGCCCTGGGAGGTAGGATCCACATTGATCTGTGGTCCTTCTCTTCCCTTGCTGCCTGGGCACCTACAGGGGTGTGACAGGCCGGGATAGCTGGGACAGTGTCTCCTGAGAGACAGGCCAGGCAGGGAGTCGTGCATACAGCCCGTTTCACCTTGCCTTTGTGGCTCAGTCTTGGGGATCACACAGCAAAACAGGGAGCCCTCACTGCGCACCTCAGTCCTGGCCCGCTGTTCTGAGTCCTCCCATGATGGGGGCTTCTTTGTATTCCAGGCTACAGAGCCCCAGTGACCAACCTCAACCAGGTACCACCACTCCCGCTTTCTCTGGGTTGATTTTGGGCTGTGTGGATGAGGGTTCCCCAGCTGTTGGGGGGCCCCCAGTCTTTAGCTAACACACGTTCACCGGTTACCCAGCAGCAGACCCGAGGCAGGGCGGCAGAACACACCGCCATGACCGAGGCCCTGCAGGCCCTGCCTGACGTCACCACTGTGGCCGTGGAGGAGACGGCTTCCCCGCTGAGGCCGAAGGACTCGCACAGCTGATCACCAGGCCGGGGAGCAGTGTCGTGGCTCTAGGGTGGCACCGCTGGCGAGAGCTGGTACTTGCCCAAGGCAGGGTGGTGCTAAGGTTCCCACAGGCTGCCCACAGCCCTCAGGCAGGCCCAGGGTGCTCCAGTCAGCCCTGCTGCGGCCCAAGCTCGTACAGGACCTCGGCACCACAGGGTGCTACGGTGGCAGCCGCTTCCGGCCCCATGCCCGGTTCCTGGCCCTCCCCAGCACTCACCTAGCCTGGCCGGAGCCCGGGCTTGCTTGTCGGGAGGCCGGCCCATAGCTCGACCTGCGCAAGGTGGGCTGGCCATGGAGGTGGCATCGACCCCTCTCCCATCCGGACGCCTCATCACCGCACACGCCATTCTCATCAGACCTCTACGTGCCAGCACTCCTGCTTGTGCTGTGAGCACCTGGCTGCCATATGGAGCTGGGACAGCAGCTTGGGCGTCCCCTGGGAGGAGGGGCGCCCCTTCATGGGGTGCTCGTTCCCGGGCCTCAGCTTGCTCACTGGGCTCATCTTCACCGAGGTGCTTGCTTTTGTCCCTGGGGTCTCTGTGGCTCCTTTGCCACGGGGCCTTGAGCCCTGCGGCTCAGCCCACCATTCCACGGGGACTTCCGGTGCTCCTGGCTCGCCCAGGACGCGCCTCCCGTGCCAGCGCCGGGCCAGTAATGCTCCTGAGGGTGCTGGCTGCTTTGGGCCCGGGACTGGGGTGCCATGTGGCGTTATTGTCATTTTCTGCTGTAGTGAAGACTGAGTCCTGGGCATTATGCGTGTTAGGCAAGCGCTCTGCCACTGAGTGAACCCCAGGCATTTTGTTCAATTTTTTTACTTTGAGACAGTGGCCCAGGCCGGCCTTGTGCTGCTGACTCTCTACCTCACACTGCTCAGCGGACAGGATCGCAAGTGTGGACCTCTGCACCAGGGGCAGCTGTACTCACTATTGGGTTCCCGGCCTCCAGGAGTTCACTGCAGCCAGACTCCGGAACCCTATTCTTTTTTTTTTTTTTTTTTTTTTGGTGGAACCAGGGATTGAACTCAGGCTCTTGGGCTTACCAGGGAAGTGCTTTGGGAACCCTATTCTATGTGTGAGCACAAGTGCAGGTGTGGACACAGAGGCAGGTGTGCAGGTGCGTGGAACTGATGGTTGCGGGGCCTCCCCGGTTATGAGGCTTGAGCCTGCCCTGCGCGTCTTGCTGGCCGTGGGTGTGTGTAGGTCCTTTCCTGGTGGAAGTCTGGCCGTTTATCCAGACCCCTCCGGCTGGTACTTGGCTGTGTCACAGCTCGGCTGGCCGAGTGCTGGTGGCTGCTTCCTGCTGCTCTAGGGTTTGTGGTCCAAACTTTGCACAGTTCTGTAGGTTAATTTTTGTTTTGTCTTATTGAGTGTATTCATTTAATTATTTGAAAAATGATTTTATGCACTGCTTCAGTTTGACGTCTCTTTGCGGTTTTACTGCCTCCCTTATTTTATCTCCTCACCTATTCCTTTTCATCTGTCTGGTCTAATCTATCTTCCTACTTCTTAGATCTGTAGAACATTTAGAAGGCTTAAGTGCTTTGGGTAGCAATCCACGAGGTCTAATTAAGAGGCAGGAATCTGCTACTAAACATAAGACTCAGGCTGGTGACTGCACAGCACTTGGGAGGCTGCGTCTATGAGGCGCTGGGCAGGCGTCAGAACCAGCCTGGAGTGGACAAGCAAGGATTCAGCCACAAGCCGCGGCTGCGCTGGGTGTCTGCTCACCCGTGCAGGTCCAGCCTGCTGCAACACAGCTCTCCTGCGCCGTGACCTGATCCACCCGTCCTCCAGCCCCCGGCAACCTGCGCTCCACCTTCTGGCTGTGCATCTTCTGTCTCAAGCCTCCTTTGGGCGCTTCTCAGACCTGGCCTGGTTGTGCTGGACATCAGGTCCCTTAAGTATCCACACAGCTGCATCGACAGCACCTAGCCCACACCTGGGCCTGTGCCCATCTCTCTCAGGTATCGACAGAGCCAGGGGCTGAGAGTCCTCAAATCCAGAGGCCAGCGTAGCCCCGCAGCAGGCTGAAGCTTCCAGATGCCTCATGAGCCCTTGAGATCTTTCTCCAGCATACAGAGTGTCGATTCAGGAGGGACTGCAGTGGAGATGCACCCCAGTGACTGGGCCTGGGAAGTGGTGGGGACCACTGTGACCCGCCGCCCCCCAAGCAGGACTGGTCTCACATGAAGTTGGAAAATGAAATCAGACAAAGGAGGCAGTTAGTGGAGTGTTTAGTGGAAGTCTAAGGGAGGGACGCTCTTGACAGTCGGCAGGGACCTGAAAATGGCTGTGAGTGGGCTTTAGCCTCAGGCCCTTCGTGTTAGGCGGCCAGGTCCCTTGTATAGGAGGGTAGGGTGGCACAGGCTGTGGACTTCAGGTCCCTGCTCTTTTCTGACCTGCAAAGAGTGGCCCACGGTAGCCATGCACTGATGGCTTACGCTTCGGCTCACCCTTGAGCATGATTAAAGGAAATAAAGTAGAAGGGAGGGGGCATCGGCTGCAGGGGTCGCTCGCTGTTTGCTTTTACATTCCTGAGCTGAGAGATCTGTGTGGACTGACTGGATACTCAACCTTCTGTGGGTGTGCGTAGGTCCTTCCCTGGTGGAAGCCCGGCCCTTTATCCAGACCCCTCTAGCTGGTACTTGGCTTGTCACAGCTCGGCTGGCCAAGTACTGGTGATGCTTCCTGTGCAGTTTTCTTCAAAAAGTGGACCAGGCTGATGCCCCCTAAGGTTCAAAGCCTGCTAGCTGGCTGTTCGTGAGCCGAGGGGATACCTTTCACAACACAATCTCTCCACCTCTGGCTTTCTTCTAGGGTGCTTCTGGAGATGGGCCCCTCCCTCTCTCCAGCACTAGCTCCTGGGCTGTTAGGTGCTGCCCAGCCTCTTTGACTCTTCCTGCTTTCATTCCCTGGGAAGCGAACCTTCTTTCCATGCCTGGTCCTCTGGCATCAATCTCTGCACCCACAACCTCCTAAGCTGAGTGCAGCAGCCCCTCCCAGCTTCAGCTTTCCCATCTCTTCTGTGGGGCCTGTGGACAGGGTGACAGCCCCCTTCCTTCCCTCTCCAGCCCACCTGTGGAGTCTGAGAGGTGAGAGCAGGCTCCTGAGCAGGCCTCAGCCGTATGGGCCACACGGAAGGCCCACTGTTGGCAGATGGAAGCTAGTGAGCCTGCAGGGTAAGGGGTGATGAGTCCAAATATGGCTGCCAGTTAAGGAATTAGACTTCGATGTTTTATACATTTTTATCACTTGTGAGGTCTCAGACCTAAGGTGATCCCACAGAACATAGTGACATTTTGTCACACGTGTCCACATTCCTTCTAAATCCTAGCTACCTGCCCACTCAGCTCCAGAGCAAGGCACATGGCATTCCTGGCTTCCATGTCCACAGCCCCCAGATGTCAGGAAAGGAATGGTTCTTTAAAGCCTCTCCTGCCTTGGCCTAGTTTAGTTAAAAACCCTAGAAACAAAGCACTGGGTCTGGCGGACCCTGACCTTTCTACTGTAAATTTGTGCTTTAGCATAACGTAGACGGCTGTGTGCCTCAGGACCTCTCCTGAGGGATACAGGAAGCACTTGGTAGCCGGGCAGCCAGGTGTGTGCACACATGTAAAAGCGACAGAACGGGATTTTTGAGCGCCCTATGCTCCGGCCAACTGATTTTGCATATATTTATCCAAGCATCACAGAGCCCCCAATGGACCACACCACTCTGGGATTTGTTCAAATAGTGTTGTCTTTTGATTTTTCTAGTAGAAGTACCCCAGTTCAGCACAATGGCACATGAAAACTGGATTTGCACCTTTTGAAAGAGGTCAAAATTGAGTCATCAGATTACACAAGCATGGGTGAGGAGGAGCCATAATGGTGAAACCAAAACTCACCAGTACAACTATTCTAACGAATAAACGTGGGTCCGGCAGACCCGTGTTTCTGCACGTTTAGGACAGAAGGAGCGTTACGCTCCCCTAAGAACTTACCTTTCCTAATTTTTGCCCCAAGTTCCTTACCTCATGAAAACCCCTGAGGAAACACGGAACACGTGAAGGGAACAGGAGGACATTCTGCAATTCCAAAGTAACTTTTAACCAAAGCACCACACCTACCGGTCCCCCAAAGCGGAGTGACTTTTTCCGGCACAAAACGTAACCCTCTGCGCTGGGCGACCGGCTGCCCCAGCAAGCGGGGCTCTCGGTCTCCGTGCGCGGCTCCCCGTGGCGCCGCCGTGGCGGACGCTGGTCTGGTCCCGAGAGCACAGGGCTCCCGGGGCCACCGAGGCACCCACGGCCCGCAGGCCCCAGCACAGGGCCCCTGCTCTGCGACGGCACGCCGGCTCGAACCCGGTTCCCGGGGACAGCTACTCCCACTGCGCCCCGGAAACCCACCTCCACACTGCGGCGAAACTGCACGCGCAGGGAAAGAAGCGGGTTGGGCGGGAGCCAGGGCCAGCGCGCAGCCTCTACGACGCACACCATACCCCGCGCGGCGAACCGCGCGCTCCCCGAGCCTAAACGCCACACGCTGCGCACGCGCGCCACACACACAGGCGCGCCAGGCTTGGGATGCTGTGCTATTGGCTCATGGCTTATGAATATGCAAATCTAGAGGCCGGGTTCTGTCCCGGCGCCGGGCGGGCTCGGCGTCGGGGCGGAGCTATAGGCGTGCCCAACAGGGAGGCCGGAAGGCCTTTTGGGGGCGGGGTCTGGCGCGAGGAGGCAGGGCTGCGTAGGAGGGCGTCCCAAGGTCGGGTCGCGGGCGTGTCCGGGGCGTGTCGCGGGGTGGTTGCGGCGTGCGCTCTGCGCCTTGCGCTGGGTTCTGCGTGGCAGAGAGCGGGCATCGGGATCCGGAGCGAGCTGTCGCCGCCATGAGTGCCCTGGACCTCGCCCGCGTAGGCGCGTGTGTCGTGAAGCGTGCGGCGACCGGGGAGGTGAGGCTCAGCGCGCCCCTGTCGGCCGGGTGGGAGCCCCAGGGCCCGGCGAGCGCGGCGTCCGGCCTAGGTAGACCCGGGGAGGCGTCGGCCGCGCCCCTGACAGCGCCGTCCGCCCGCAGTCCGTGGAGCTGCGCAGCCTGTGGCAGGAGCAGGCGTGCGTGGTGGCCGGGCTGCGGCGCTTCGGCTGCATGGTGTGTCGCTGGATCGCGCGTGACCTCAGCGAGCTCCGTGGGCTCCTGGACCAGCATGGCGTGCGCCTTGTGGGCGTGGGCCCCGAGGCCCTGGGCCTGCAGGAGTTCTTGGATGGCGGTTACTTCTCTGGAGGTGCGACCCTTCCCTCTTCCCATCCCTACCCCACCTTGCGCCCTCAAGAGCCCTTGGGCGGTGGCAGAGTCCCACGGATCTCCTCTGGGTCTCAGCCTCGCCCCTGGGGTGGTCACTGGACCAGGCACGGAGGGCAGGGCGCAGAGGCCGAGGTGCGGGAGATGGAGCCTGGAAGCCGGGCACATGCCTGTGGGTTCCCTTTCCAGAGCTCTACCTGGATGAGAGCAAGCAGCTGTACAAAGAGCTGGGTTTTAAGCGGTAAGTGTGTCCCTCTGTGTGGCAACGCCCGAGGGTACCCACAGCTCCCTGCGGCGTCTCCTTGCTAACACTTCCTCTCAGCTGTCTGCTACGCCCTACCCCAGCTTGCCAGCCTGAGGGCATCACAGCCCCAGCCAGCTCCAGCCAGCCCCTCTGCTGGGTTCTGTAATGTGGCTGTCCTAGTAGGCTCATCACCCAGTGGGCCAGAGGGGGGCTGGAGCCCCAGGTCTCCATCAGGGCCATGCTGGCTGCCGGTGCCACGTGTTGCCCGGCCCGATTGGCAGTGCCAACTGAGCCATCTCCATGGGAACACCCAGCCTGGTTGGGTTCCATATTCCACACCCTCTGCAGAGCGCAGGCGAGCCGTCCATGGGTGGGCTGCCCTCTGGCTCCTGTAGCTGCTTCTGGCTAGGATGGTGGCTGATGTAACCACCTGGTGCCATCTGGGAGCCCCTGGTGAGGTGAGTGGGTGGCTGAGCTAGTTTCTGCCTCTGGTGAGGATGGGGAGCAGGTGTGGGACTCAGGCTCTGCAAGTCCACCTGGCCCAGCGAGCTGGTGTCTTTGCAGGTACAACAGCTTGAGCATCCTGCCGGCTGCCCTGGGAAAGCCTGTGCGGGACGTAGCTGCCAAGGTTAGTGTCCTCTGGGGCCAGGGCTGGTGGAAGCCCCTGGAGGTTCCCTCTGAGGCTGACTGTGTTCCTCTCCTTCAGGCCAAGGCTGCTGGCATCCAGGGGAACCTGTCCGGTGACCTGCTGCAGAGTGGAGGGCTGCTGGTGGTCAGCAAAGGTGGGTCAGCCACATCCTCCATGGCCATGTGGATTTGGTGGCTGCCCTGTGCCTACCTGTGGCTTGTCCATCTCTGCATATCCCCCATTTGAATGTGGCCTGGTGAGGTGGTGGTGGCAGGTGACCTCTCAGCTTGCCCTGACCACCTTCCTGCCACCACAGGTGGGGATAAAGTTCTGCTGCACTTCACTCAGAAGTCCCCGGGCGACTATGTGTCCCGTGAGAGCATCCTGAAGGCCTTGGGCATCTCTGCAGAGGTTGGCACCAGCGAGCCACCCCAGGTGAGTGAGGCCAGACCAAACAGCCTGCTACGAAAGTAGGCTCCTCCGTACCTGTGCACACGGCACACCTGGCCAGGGCTGCGGCTCCAGCCTTCAGGGAGCTGTGTCATTCCCAGAGCGCTGCTGTCCCTGTTTCCATTGCAGAAGGAAGAGGCTGGGAGGGACCCAGGGATGGTGTGCCCCACAAGCAGGCCTACAGGTCCTCCCCAGGGGCTGCAGGCTGGAGAGAAGGCCACCCTTTTGGCTTCAGGAGCCTGGGACCTGTCCACTGGCCCTGTCTGGTGTTAGTCTGATCCTGGCAGCTGACCTCCTTCCCCAGGTGGAGAGGAGTGGCCCACAGGCCAGGCTGCCTCCTGTGGCCAGCATGTCCCCTTCTTTATATGAGTGAGTGGGAAGCCTCTGGGAATGTGGCCAACCTAACCAGGCCTGTTTCCCTGCAGTGTGCCGAGGAGGTGTGTGGGAGGTGACAGCCCCAGCCTGTGTGGACCTGGAAGGCATCTGCTGCCTCCGTCTCTTGGCGCTCAGTCAGAAGGACCGTGCCAGTGGGCGCTGGCCGCAACACCGAGCCTTGCCTGGTTCTCGGGCACCCTGAGCCATTAAAGCTGCTGCCCCTGGGCATGGCATCTCTTCACCAGCTGTGCACTGTGTCTTGGCAGCTCCCATCTCACCCACCGGTTGTCCCTAGGGGTGCCCCTGGTGGGGATGCAAGGAGTGATCCCTCACTGTGAAGGCTGTTGTCCTGTGCAGGGAATGTGCCCCTGCCGCATCTCTGTGGACCTCAGGCCTCTGGCTTGTGGGGTTCTGGGACAGCCCTCGCCCCCAGGTCGTTTCCTCCAAGGTGACCTTGCACCCTGGTCCAGCTTTGTCTGGGACCAGCAGATAAGCCTAGGGTGGGGAGAGAGTGTTTTAGGGAGACTCCCTGGGGCTCAGTGGAGGGCTGGGTAGGTTTTCTGGTAGAAGCTGGCTTGGACTCCACCAGATACATTCCAGGACAGCTCTCTGCTGTCACCTGGCCTTGCTCCATGTGTGTGGTGCCTACCCACCTTCCCCAGGTCCTGACAGGCCCAGAGCAGGGATCTGCCCCACCCCTCCTGCTCCTCTTACTGGGCTCTCAGGGCCTCAGCACCTCCCTGTCCTTCCTGGGTCCAAGCCTGGGTGGCTGCAGTGTCCTGGTCCCCCTGCCATGGTCATTTATAAGCACAGAGAAGGCTGTGTGCACTTTGCAGTGAGCCATTCTGGCTTCCTGTGACACAAAACCAGACCTGCAGTCGCAGCTGTACTCCCCAGGTGCCCCGGGCCCCTCCAGGCCTGGGCCCCTGAGTCAGGCTCCTCTACCTGAAAGTGGGCTTTGCGGGGTGGCCTGTCACGCTGTCTCTGGCACTGGCAGAGAGCTCACAGGAAGCCCTCCAGTGTGCTGTGGCAACCTGGCTGCCACATGGCTCCCTCCAGATAACGAGATGTCGCCTTTGGAGTGTTTATTTGGCCCTAATCTGAAACTCGTGGACATTGAGGGTGACACAAGTGAGGGGGCAGAAGACTCCGTCTATGGGCTGTGGTGGGCACTGACCCTTGAGGGTGGCACAGAGGGCACAGCTTGGACATAGCTTCCCCTGGGTGCCTGCCCGTGTGGAGGACGGCTGGAGGGCACAGTAGCTGCAGGCACGCTGCATATCCTGCCGGTCCTTGCCGGCCCCCCGGCTGCATCTTCCTGGTGCAATGCTTCCTTTCCAGGCTGGGTGGCATGGCCCTCAGAGTGCAGCTCAGCCTCGGCTACCAGATGCGGCATCGCTGCTTGGGGTGCATGGGGGTACCCTGGGCGCAGTGGAATGCATCGGCAAAGGCAGGCAGGTTCTGCAGGGAGCCCAGCACCCTGTGAGGAGCAGGGTGAGGGAGCCGGCCTGCGCTGGGCAGGCCGGGGGCAGGCCAGGGGCGTGTGGTGACTTGCCTGTACTTCAGGGGGCTGTGGACATCAGTCTTGATGGACTGGACAGCAAACTCGGGCCTGTACGACCCGCACCACACCTACGGGCATGTGAGAGGTTTGTGCCCGCCCTCCACACCTCACTGATGCCCCAGCTGTCCCGCGTGCTGGTTGTGGTTCTGGGAGCTGGCAGCCCATGGTGGCCCTGGAGCACACGTCCCAGGCCCTCCAAAGACAGATGGGTGTGGAGTGTGGGCCGTGAGGCTGGAATTTGAAGTGCTACCTGGGCATAGTTGACAAAGAAGAGCTGTTTGTGGGTGAGCTCCAGCCCAGGCAGCAGCTGGTCCCTGCCGCCTTCTGCCATCCACTTGAGGTAGGCCTGTGAACACCAGATGCCAGGAGGTGGGGGACACCTGACATTGCTGCCAGGCCTGTGGGGTCCTCAGATCACACAGGTTGGAGGTCTGGCTTTAGGACCCGTCCCGGGGGAGGGGTGTTCCGGCCACTGTGGGCACCTGTGTTCATCGGCAGCAGGCTTGGCAGGGCCTTGGCCGGGCAGTCCCCAGCCCTCCAGAGCCAGTGGCCAAGGACGCAGCCCTCCCCACCACCTCCTCACAGTGGCCTGTGCCAGCTTACAGGCCCATCAGGTGTGGCGGCTGCCCGCAGCCAGGAGGTGCCTTGGCCAGGGTGTGCGGCTGGCCTGGCGCCTGCCTCAGCGAGGCGACCCCCTCTGGGACCCACCTTATATGCCTGGCGCACCCCTCCGTTGTCTGCAATGTTCTCCCCAAGGGTGCTGAATCCATTTACCTGTGCGCAGGACGTGGGTGGGGCAGTCAGGGCCTGCTCAGTGACCCCACGGGGATAGGCTAGGGTGGCGCAGGTGGCCCTCCACTCACGCTCTGGTTCTCGGCCAGGTCCCAGCTGTAGTTGGCGTACTGGCGGATCATGCACTCCGACTGCTCCCGGAAGTGCTGGGCGGAGAAGTTGCTCCACCAGTCTAGCATGTTGCCATTCTTGTCAAAGTTCCGGCCTGGGGGCGGGGCAGAGGCAGACTGCTGGAGTCCAGGAGGGCCGACCAGCCTGGGTCCCGCTGCTCCTGCATCTAGTGGTGGCCAATCTTCTACACCCAGCTGGGGGCGCATGGCCCTGGGCAGGGCACTTTCCAGTGATGGCGGCAGGCTTGGTGCAGGAAGGGGAAGTGAGAGTGGTGGGGGACCTGCCGAGCAGGACCCAGCCTGGTGCCCTATGTCCCCTCGCCTGAAGAGGCTCTCTGGGCAGGGTCCTCAGGGTCCTCCTGTCTCCGAGCCAGGAGAGGTGAGAGCTGTGGTTTGGCTGCCTCGTGCCTGTTTACCATTGTCATCAAAGCCATGCGTGATCTCGTGCCCGATCACCATCCCGATGCCCCCGAAGTTCAGGGCCTGCGGCTGCTCCTTGCTGAAGAAGGGCGGCTGGAGGATCCCTGCGGGGAACACTGCGGAGGGCCGCTCCTGTGGGCCTGGCTCAGGCAGGCCCCGGGGGTCCTGTCATCTAGCTCAGATGTGGGGGCGGAGGTGGACACAGGGGCTCCCCACATACAGATGGGGAAACTGAGGGTCCACGTGGCAGGAGATGTGTCTAGCTTCTTCCCATGTGCTGCCTCGGGAGCAGCTCTTTTGCCACACTCTGTCCCACCTCAGGTGCAGGGACACAGTGCCCACTTCAGCGAGGGAGTCAGGAGGGCACTCAAGAAATGGGTGGGGAGGGCAGCTGGCTGGCAGGGAGGGCTTGGGGGCTGGGGTTGTGGGATCTTACCAATCTGATTTCGGTTTGGGGAGTAGAACGCGTTGACCACGGCAGCCCCAATGATCCAGCTATGGGAAGCACACCGGTCACCTGGAGGCCCCACCTCCTGGGGCCCTCCTGCCCTGCCTTGTCTTCCTGCCCATGCCACAGTGGCCACTCCATAGCAAGTCCTGTGCCCTTTGCAATGTCTGGGCCCCTGTGGGAGGGGACTCCAGGCCCAGCAACAGGGTATGGGGGGCTCAGCATGCTCCCCAGCTGGCACAAGGCCAGCTCTGCCGGACACAAAGCTGTCCTTACCACACCATCCACACCACTCACAGATTCTGGTCCACCCTCTCCCGAAGCTTCCTGAGGCTTCTGTGGGCGCTGGCCTTGAGATTCTGCAATGCATTCTCAAAGTACAGGTCCTCCGAGAAGTTCAGCTATGGGAGAGGGGCCATCATGGCTAGTGTCGGGATCAGGTTCTGGGAGGGTCAGGGAGGGGTCCTGGTGGCTGGGGTCTTGCTAGGCAACGTGGCAAGTGGCCTGAAGGTTCTGGGTGCAGGTGAATGGGGTCACTCCTGCTCTGAACAAGCTCCTCAGAGACCCCAGACTTTAGTTTCCCCATCCATAAACTAAGGGGGATGCTACTGCTGCCCCAGGAGGGTGGCTAGGCTGGTGCTGGGGAAGATGGCAGAGTGCCTGGCACAGCTCCCCATCCTGGGAATCAAGGGCCTGGCTCCCTGGGGATGGCTCAGAGGCAGGGTGGGGGCGGAGCCTGGGGCGCAGAGGGTGGGGCGCACGCTGGAATACTCCTGGTCCAGCCGCCTGTTGTCCTCTTCCAGGATGTAGGTGGGGCAGCCAATCTGCTCTCGGATGCTCATGGCCTGGGGAGGGGAGAGCTGGCTGGAAGGTTGGTGCTGCTCCCCGTGAGAGGGCAGGGGCTGGGGGCCGCCCGCGATCCCTGGCAGGTGGCGCCTGGCACCAGTGACCGCTAGTTGTCACCCTGCTATTTGTTCAGAGGCCTTGCTGGGTCCCTGGGTGCTGGGGTTTCCTGGCTCTGCCCACCCCCAGCCCTATCTGTCGGGATCCTGGCTGCCGGGCTCTGGAGGATGCCTGGCACCTCTATCTTCAGGGCTCTATGAGCACGGGCTCCAGCATCCCCATGGCTGCCGGCGCTCTGCCGGGCCCACCCACCTTCTCCTGGGCCTTCTTCTTCGACTCCTCATCCATCCAGCTCAGCTCATCCAGGGTCTCCACGAACACAGCCCGAACCTTGTGAATGAGCTCTCGGACCTGGGGACCACGCAGGCCTTTGCATCCAGGCCGCCCCGGGGGTGTTGGTGTGGGGTGACCACCCTGCTTGGGGTCCCCATCCCGGGTCTGCCTGCACCATGCCATGGGTTGGGAGTCCCCTTGGCCAGCTGGGGGTCCTCTCTCTTGTGGGCCCTAAGATACACGTGTGTCCTGCAGGTGGAGGACCATGGGGCCTGTTTGGCCTCGCGTGCTGGGTGGCCGCCACAAGGCCTGCTGTGCTGCTGGGTTGCTGTGGGGTAGCAGTGGGTGGTGCCTGGCCACCGTAGAGTGGGGACACCCACCAAGTCCTTGCTGTGCCCCGGGAAGGCCTGCTTGACGTACAGGGAGCCCACGGCGCTCTCCATGTTGTTGTTGACATAGCTGATACACTCTCGCCAGCGCACCTCCTCCACCGTGGTGCCATACAGCGCCTGGGGTGCCAGGCGCTCGTTGCTTCACCCGCTCCTTCTACCACATCAGCTTCGTTGAGTCTGTGTGGGGCCCACCCCATTCTGGGCCCTGGGGTGTCCAGCGACCAAGGGGACAAGGGTGACTGCATGCCAGCCCAGCCATTCTGGGGTGATGGGCCTCTTAAGCCAGGCAGGGTGGGTGGTCCAGCTGGGTCCTCCCCCTCTCTTGACTTGGTCGATAGGGCTCTGCCTCTGGTTCCAGGCTGGCACTGACCTAGGGTTGCCACCCTGGTCACCAGTGCCAACTCCCTGGCTTTGGTTTCCTGTGGCTGAAGTGGAATGAGAATACCTGCTTGCCTGTCCCCGGGGTGCAAGGGACAAGAGGGACATGTTCCCGTCAGATGTGCTCCTTGGCCCTGCGTCTTTGCCGACCTGACGTGTGGCCCACGCCATGCCAAGCGTCATGCGCCACAGGACGGCTGTGGGCCAGCCCGGCGCCCCGCAGGCAGAACCACCCCCGCGTGCTCACCTTGCGGTAGCTCGCACGAGCGTCCTTGTAGCGCTGGCTCAGGCTACTAATGCGATCCAGCACCAGGCGCCAGATCAGGTAGTTCTGGATGGTTCTGGTAGGAGGCGGGGGTGGAGTGCTCTGTGGGCCAGGAGCCCAGAGGTCCCAGCCACGGACCCCACGCTTGGTAGGCTGCCCAGTCCCTCAGTGTGACCTCCGAGCCTCCCCAAGGGGGCTCTCTGGAGAGCAAGCTGCTAGCCGGTGGGGACAGGAAAGACGCTGAGCCCCTTGGGCCTTCCCCAGCCTCACCTGGCCGAGTAGAGGTCAATGATGTCCTCGAGGCTCTGCAGGTAGGGGATGCCATAGACCACCACTTCCTCATTGGGCAGCAGCTTGATTTTGACAGACGACAGCACAGTTTGTATGAAGAGGGTCCAGTTAAAACCCTGAGGACGAAGGCAGTGGGGACAGAGGCAGACAGGTGCTGGACGTCAACAGGATGCAGGCGTCCCAGAAATTCTCGGGAAATGGGGGAAGGTGCAGGGTCAGGGCCAAGGGGAGAGACTTCTACAGCATGCTCAGACTGAGAGCCATGAAGTGTGTGTGCTGGATTTAAAAAAAAATTAAATGTAACTGGGAACATCCCTGCAAAAATGCGATGACAAGAAGTAGAGAGCCGGGTGTGGTGGCGCAGGCCTGTAATCCCAGCACTCAGGAGGCTGAGTCAGGAGGATTGTTATGAGTTCGAGACCAGCCTGAGCTACTAAGTGAGCTTAAGGCCAGCCTGAACTGCATAGTGAGACCCTGTTTCAAAAACACACACAAAAAAATAAAGAAATAAAGAAGTGGAGAGTAAGTGCAGTCTTAGGGATCTGGTAAGCTGAATCTTTAACCTGAAGCATTCCCACAGAGGAACCCCCAGGCCTGCTGGGTCTTAGGGTGACTTTACTGGTGTCTGGTATTTAAGAGAACTCCCAGGCTGGCCAAACAGCTCAGCGGATTAAAGCATCTGCAAGTAGGTGCAGGGGCCTGGGATTCCATCCCTGCCTGCCCTGCCGGCCCCGCTCCCAAGGGCGTGCTAGGCATGCCGCTATGAGTACAGTCTAGTACTGAGACCCTGAACGTCCTGTAGACCCTTTCTTAAAATACAGAAAAAAAGAGAACTCCCTTTAAGGTTTCCTTACTTAAGAGTTTTCAGAAAAAAGAAAAAACCCTTTCAATTTTTGTCATGAGGCCAAGAATAAGGACAGTATAAGAAATGAAAATAATGACCAGTTGTTTTTTCTTTTTAACTACAGGAGGTACAAAAATTCTAAGCCAAATATTAGCAGATAGAATTTGCCTGAACCAGCAGAAAACGGTAGTGCACTGCAGCCAGGCTAAACGTGTTCAGGAACCCAAGCCTGTCGTCTCAACTGGGCGGGACGCCCGAGTAAGGAGAAAGGGTGCCAGGACTTCAGGAATGCAGCCACTGCATTCCTGCAAAGAAGAGCACAGGAGACCTGCGAGCGGCTAGAGGGAGTCCACAGAGCCACAGCCATGGCCTGGGACGGCACCGAGCGGATAGATGGAGTCCACAGAGCCACAGCCACGGCCTGGGACGGCACCGAGCGGCTAGAGGGAGTCCACAGAGCCGCAGCCACGGCCTGGGATGGCACCGAGCGGATAGATGGAGTCCACAGAGCCACAGCGACGGGCTGGGACGGCACCGAGCGGCTAGAGAGAGTCCACAGA